>DWNA01002040.1:0-12773 GCA_018249835.1 Heliconius besckei
AAACATCCAGGGACTTCGCCTACGTAGCCCGCGACAGAGTGACCCGCAAGCACATGTGTCACGTCTTCCGTTGTGAGGCGCCCGCGCGGTCCATAGCGAACGCATTACGAGATATATGCAAGAGGATCATGATCGAGAGGTCCTTGCAGCCTCCACCTCGTCCCACAGACCTGCCAGCTGCTAGGCGCCCGAGGCCGTTGTCGGGTAAGATTTTGGATAGAGCAATGGGATAGATATCCTTAGGAACCCCGATATTAGCTTTGGATTGATATTTTTAATGCTTTTGTTGTTTTCACTTTTTTATTTGTAAAAATTTTGAAGTGGGAACCAAACTATTCTGGAGTGGGTTTGAACCAACTCTTGAGACGAAAATATTGAAACAGTATTTCTTAAATAGATTTGTGCTGTTTCTTACACTTTGCTATGTATAGTGTAAGAAACAGCATGTTGAATTATTTCTATTAAAGGCAAGATATGAGTCACACACAGCAAATAAAATAAATGAATTTAAATTGGTAATTAAAAAGAATAATTCCTGAGAATGTTGACTGTTACTTTTTAATTCAACTTAAATTAACAAACTGAACTTTGTCTATTAAAGTATATAATTTAATAACAATGACATTATCAGGAGCGTCATTCCCCACGCCGATGGAGGAGCCCCGCAAGACGGTGCGCGCGCGCTACCTGGGCAGCGCGGAGGTGCCGCGCGCGACGGGCATGGACGTGCTCAACGACGCGCTCGAGCGCCTCGCAGCCGCGCGCGCACCCTCCGCCTGGCGCGCCGTCGCGGTCGCGGTCGCGCCCTCTATGATCACTGTCACTGAGGAGGGGGTGAGCTTAACACTATATTCTTTACGCCTAACATGTTATATGCGGTAATTGTAGAGCTAAAAACAATTTTAATTACCTACGATAACAAACATTTGTTTTTTTTTCCTTTATTTATGTCAGCAGCTTTATTATAAACATCCAATTTTTATTAAATGTAATTAATAATTTTTTTCAACTATTATTAAATATAATTAAAAAACTTTGTATTAATGAGTTAACTTAGTATTTAAGTGTAATTACGATTTATTTGACAACATTAACAGGAAACAACACCAATCCTGGAATGCCGGGTGCGCTACCTGTCGTTCCTGGGCATAGGGCGCGACGTGCGGCGCTGCGCCTTCATCGTGCACACTCCGCACGACGCGTTCGTGGCGCACGCCTTCCACGCCGAGCCCAGCTCTGGGGCGCTGTGCAAGACTGTCGAGGCTGCTTGCAAGGTTTGTACTCAAAACTTTTTACGTAAGTATCGAAACGGTTATAAATTATAATTAACAAAATCTATTTCTATGTTACAAAAATTATACTTATGTAATTATAATTACCTATAATTAGTAATTATAATTACTTAACAATTTAAAAATATTATTGAAGTCAAATCTTTGATTGCTTTAAAATACAATAAAAAATCCCTTATCCATACAAATACTCCCAACAGCTACGTTATCAAAAATGCCTGGATGCTCACGGCGGCTCAGTGGTAGCTGGTTCACTCGGCGGGTCAGTCCCAGGGTCAATGCTGGGTGCGGGCGCGGACGGACGCGCCTCTATAGGACAAGCACTTAAGTCCTTTGTGGGCTCGTTGACTGGACGACGCGCTTCTTGAGCGGCTTCAATGGTAAATAGTCTTAATTCTTTTTTACTTAGATATCGAAACACGAAGTATAGGTTAGTTAGCTGAAGGCAGTTGTACGTCCTGTTCAAGAACATACCTACTTACAACGAAAACTATTCATTTTACTGAAAGGAAATAATTTAATGGATTTCTTTTTTTTACAGCTAGCTCCCAGCGGTTGACATCCAGAATAACCGCACCACACCGAGCCGTTACCGTGACTGCGACATAACCGTGACGTGACGTGAGTGCCAGGTCACTGCCACATTGACTGCAATCACAATGTCACTTTGACGTCACTGCTTCAATGTAACTGTGACGTGACAGCTCCGTCTCTGTGACAGTAACATGACGTCTCTGTGACGTGACATAATCGTTACTATAAGCGAGCCTTTGCCGCCTTTACTCGCGCACGCTTCGAGTATCGTTATTATATGGAAAATGTATCGATGTTAATATTATTATAATATAAAGATTAGAGTGTACAGTCAGTAAGTCAAAATGTTCAGAATTGTGTTTATTGGTCAGTCATGACATGTGTTGGGATGTCAGTCAAGTTATAGTTAGCGCAAACAACCACAATATCGATTGATATTATAAATGATAACGCTACGAATATTTTTTTTAATCGATTATTTAGTGATGCGAAAATTGTTCCACCTATAGAGATAAATATAATCGATTTTTAGAATTATTCTGTGTTTTAAATAATAATTAACTCGGTTGATTTTTGTTAACATGTTTACTTACATAAATAGAACATTTTGTACTCGATTAATGATTGTTTTATATTTTAATGCACGTTTAATTTTGACATCCAAATGCCGTTTAAAATACGTCTCTAAAGCACAAATCTTACTTCGTTTCGTTCAGAATGAGTTAAGATTAAGATTTAATAGATTTATAAGATTTACTTATTAACCCATATAAAAAAATATAAAATACTACAAATATAATGAATGAAAATATTATATTGAAATTTTATGCACAATTTCCACGTAGCAGCATTTGATACCGTCCATTGTAATAAAAACGGCTTTAAATCCTGCTACATACAAATTTTCCTAAAATAAAATTTCAATATATTCACAATCCGAAGTATGCATAACTATAAGATAATATAAATAAAATAATACACTAAATTTCGTTGCATAATATTAACGTACATATCTATCACGTTTCACGTAATCACGTTATCACGCAATCACATTGTCACGTTAACACGTAATCACGTTTCACGTTTGTTGGCTTCTCGTGTATAAAGCTTGTCGGTGTTAGATAAATTGATGGTCTCGTATATTTAATGATATTATAGTTACCTTTATAGAACTAGTCGTAATGTTATTTTTGTAAATTAGTTTAAAATTTTTGTATTGAACGTGAAAATTTATTGCGAAAAGGATTTATTTGTTATTTTTATTGCTTTCCTTTGTATATAAATAAAAAAAAATAGACTTTATCATCTAAATTCAAATTACATTTATATTTAGTTTTGACACAAGTTGAAATTGTCAATCAATGACTGACCAGAAAACATTAAAATATGGCTGCTGGTCAGTTATTGACGTGACGGAACAACGTACATAGAAAGAGAAAGTCAGCTTGACAAGTCATTTTGGAATATTTAGCTCGTGCATAGTTAATACTTTTTTTACTTTTCTATATTATTAATATTAATAACAATTTCATAATTTCATCCTTTTTGCTTAATTATATATTTTTTCACGAACCATATTCAAAAATAGCTGTTTCATTGCATATGGCTAAACTAATTTGACATTTAATTTTAATTTTAATTTTCAAACATTTAGTTTATTATGGAATAATTTAATTAGCGTATGTTGTACATATAAATGTAGCGGTGGATAATTTTAGTGTAGCAAAATGGTTGGTCGGTAAAGTTGTATAGAAATGGAATTTATTACCTAAATGTAATAAATTCTCTTTCTAGTGGAATATTGTGAGCACGGTATGAAGAAATTGTTATACTAAGAGCGGTTTAGACCCAGTGGTTGTTACTATAGCGTGGGTCACTGCTTCAAATACTGATGTAATTATGAAACAGCTTGCTACTACCGTCATAATTGGTTATCTTCTAAAGGAGTAATAAATACAAAAAAAAACAAAAAAGAACCGCTCTTACTGATTTCTGATTGATGTCAAGATGGCTAGGATTAGTTAATTAGAATTAAGTAATAAATAACGTGTAGGTGAAGAGTTTATTTTTGCTTAAGCTTGTATAAAATTATGTATTGCAAAAGATAAAATATTTTTTGTATTATATAACCGCAATACTATAACACTATATATTTAAAATTCTAAGCTTCTAAATAAATTATTGATGGTAAAATGTTTATTTGCCACTCGGCCGAATATATGTATAGATAGCCTCATATAACAAGGGTGTGAAATCGTTGAGCTTTCGATAATTATATATTTGTATTTAAATCGCTATAAAGAAAACCGTTTTAAGTGGGGAAAATAAAATATTTGGTGTACTTTTAAATAGTCTAATATTTAGGGAACAATGATTTATCACTGATTTTCTAGCATGAAAACTCAGTGGCCAAAATCATTGTATAGAAATCACAAATTAGCTTCTACACAAATACTAGTCGATGTTGCTTGTATTCAAAAACACTGAGCTGTTATACGTAAATTAAAAATATAATTAAAATTATATTCACAATAATATATAAGATTAATGTTTACACGAGATTGTATTTACATATAGCGACGGGCGTTAGACGCGGCGTTCGGACCGCGCGTTCCGCCCGCCGTAGGACGCTTGACTGCCGTTTGCCGGTTAATATTTTCTATAATAATGAAATAAATATAAACATTTATAAAAGTAGTTTATAGTTAGCTTAAATTCCAGTTCTAGCTCACGAGTGCGAGTTTGTCTCACTTCGACTGTAAGTTGGGATTCGATTTTAAAAACCGTCGTCGCTTTAACAGCTTAAAAGCCTTACAATTGTGGCTTTTAATAAATAATTTTGTGAAAATTAATAAAAAAATAATTATAAACACAATGTGGGTTTGTTTTATTTTGTACCCTTTTTTTAAAAAAGTAGTTTCAGTATATTTTTTCTAAATACACAGTTTGGTAGTCAAAATATACATATTCTTCTAATTCAAAAAATTGATAAATACTTTACAAAATCAATTAACTACCTACCTTTCTAAAATAAGAGTATATTTTTTGAAAGTATAAATAATTATCTAATAAACTATTGCTTCGTATTTGACATATCAAAAAAAATACACAACGAACATATAAGAAAAAGAAGAAAAAAAAAACTACAAAAGAATTCATTATAAATATTTATTTATCATTATCATAATATATTTATTGGACATTAATTTGGAATCAGGTAAATTACACAATTATTTTAAAAAAACCGTGAAATCAAACTCGACAAAACAAGACGAGCCCCACGACATTAAAAACACTATAATATTAATATTTATACTTGTAATGGCAGTATTAGCTTTTATATACATACATATAAATATTTTAAACACAGACATTTCATTTTTGTTTGGAAAAACTTATCATACAAACTAAAAAAAAATCCCTAGCATGTATGACAGAAATAAAATTTAGACTAGACTTTTCAATGTTCTTCTCTTCTATATATAAAAAGTAAAAATAACCGAACCATTACATCGATATCGATTCATCATTTCAAATTAAAATTTTACCAGTTAATGTTAGTAGTCTTCAGAAAAAAGAAATAAATAACACACAAAATAAAATAAAGTCGCCACTTTGAAATAACACAATAAAATGAGGATAAGAGATCGAAAGTCGTGAGGCATCGTTCTATTAGATAGTAGTGTTTAAAAGAAAAACTATTTTAAACTATAATAATATGTAATTTTTATACAAAATATTCTGAGATGATTCTTATTTACATGATATTCCTTATAAATTTGATATATGTACGTATGTATGTAATATGTACGTATGTTATTGATCTTATAGAACAACATTTTACCAATTAAGACACATGCTTTTACTGGCATCGGCAAATAAATAAATCTAAGTAAGATTTTCATAAAAACCCGATTATTTTTGTAATTAAAATGAGGATTTCTTACAGCAAAATAATTCTGTTACTATTTTAAGATATTTTAACATGATACTATAGTAAGAAAATTCATAATTTAAAAATTAACAGAGATTTCATTTTTATGTTACATTTTAAAAGTATATACAGTTTAAAATAAAATATTCACAAGATATAACACCAACACCAAAAACACATACATACATACGAACATTATTCATACGTATAAATAGTATGTAAGGAATACGCACAAGAATCAATCTCAACCTTTATACAAGTTGTAGTAAAAAAAACTTTAATACAATAAAGTCTCCCCATCATTTTCCCCACTGACGCGGTAGGAACGATAATATTTCTTTACAATTTTAAATGAAACATAGGGTTCCCAAACATCTTTATAATTCTAAATATACGTGGTTAATCCGGTTAGTTTCATTTAAAATAGTAAAAATCGCGAAAATCTAAAATCATATTTTCTTCATAATTTCTATACAAAGTTTTCTTTTCTAGCGTCGCTTTTCTTTTCGTTTGGAACCAACTTTGCAATAATTTTCAGATTCAAAATAAAAAATATATATGTATATTTTAAATAATTACCGACCAATAAGCGTATATTTTTATGTATATAATGTAACATACATTAGTTTTTTGTTATTTTAGGCCATTAATGGACGTAGTTACCTAAATAAAGGAATATTTTTATGACGGTGATTATTTTTTGTCTGTGTAAAAAATGGATTATAGAAAAGTACAAAAACTAAGCAACGTTTTTTGTCATTTCATTTATAATGTTAACAAGTAATTAAAGATCAAAATTTGAAAATATCAATCCAAGAAATCTTTTCCATTCATCTATAGCTATACATATAATTTAAATGTAACTGATCACTGTCTGTACATGGATTTATTAGAAAAAGTATTTTTGGGGGCATTTATAAATGTAGTAGAACCAAAACAGTGAGTTTTTAAATTTTTGGCTGTTTACCTATGCGTTTGTGGACGCTAAGTTCGGAAATGCCTTAATCGATTCAAATATTCTTGTTCACTGTTGTATTCTAATAAGCTCCCCATAGCATTGATTGTCTGTTTTATTTTATTTGGTTCAAACATTAAAAAGTTCGGATGCGGGTGGGTCCGAAGAGCTGAGGATCGAGTGTGGTGGCGAGAATTGGGGAATAGGCATATCCAGCAGTGGACAAAAGATGGCTGTTGATGATGATGATGATTAAAAAGTTCTACAATTTATGGAAGTTCTACAGTTAGTTATCAATGTATAAATGTGGTTCATAATTTATACCACTAGAACAAGCCACCGCGGGGCGGGTCGCTAGTTTTATATAAAACAAAATTAAGTTGTTTTTTATTTTAAACATTTTTTATTACATATTCACAATTAATAAATACAAACTGTGAAATATAAAAAAATATATCAATTTGCATAACATATTACACGTCCAATAACTTATTTAAATAAGAAAAAAAAACAAGAAAAAGAAAAATCCCTTGCTACAATCCAAATATATTACAAAGTTGGTTTAAAACTGTATTACACAACTTAAAACTAAAAGATTTATAATTATAATACTATATATTGTACTGAACACGTCACGAGAAAATAACTATCACAAATTAGAAAATATTAAATTATAATGTATGACATAAGATCACCTTTAGAATAGCGACTTTTTTAGCTACACCTGTATACCGCATATAGCAGGGTAGGCCAAAGGAACTTTATTTTAAGACACTACGTTGTCCTTGATCAATTATCGAAACATTGTGTGTTGTGTGGCGGAACTCAAAACCGCACTTTGTCTTGCTACCAAACCGAGGTAATAAAATTAACTCCTCTGAATTCGGAATCTCAACCGTGACGTTTGCAATCAAAGCCTTTATGTATTTTTTATTTATTTTCAAATAAACTGACAATAAAAAATCTAATTCCAAGGGTCTTTGGTATTTTTTTATAAATTGCAATTTTTTGAGATAGATCACTTTAGATTTTTAATAAAATAATATTCTATACAAATATTTACAATGACTGAATTACATGAATATAATATAAACGATTGTTTGTTCGATTCCTATTTGAACGAACTAATTATTTTCATTTCCGCGTTCTGGTAGCGTTGAGTTACACTACCCAACACATAATGTTACGTTAATTGGGTAGTGCGTGGATAACGGAGTGTCTTAACACTTGATTCCCTCTGTATACCTTGCCATATTCGGCATACAGCGTGAAGATTAGAAAAAGTACTACATATAATATACACATATATTTTTGGTACATATCTCACTTTTATGCAATTCTGTTATCAATATAATAGTTTAGGATTATTATAAATAATATTTATCTGCATTTACATGTATTTAATTTATATGTTTTATATGTATATATTCTTTATCTCGCGACGTGGCAGTAGATCCAGTTTTATATATCTTATAGTAATAAGCTGCTTTCTAATAAATATCATTCAAAACAATTATATCATTTCATCGCTTCATCGCGCAGTAATGAATTTACGTCTTTCTGTGGACAAAAAGAAACATTTTATTTTTAAATATCATTATATTATTATTATTAGATTTATTATAAAATAGAAATAATAATAAAATTTACATTTTTAAATTTAGTATATAACCATAATAGCATAATTTGCCAAATTAAAAATACTATTTAATTCAATATTCAAAAATATAATATACCTGTGATGCTATCCATCCATTTTGTTCAAAAAAATGTATTTTCTTCATTCTGCGCTGGAACAAATTAAACAACTATAGGTTACTCTGTCAAACTATTACTATTACGATGACATGATAATAATAGATAAGCATGATGATATGACGTAGTGACATATAATATGCTTTATGATCTTTATGCAAATGTGTCAGTCACTGTTTTTTTAAAAAAATAATAATAAAAAAATATTATATTTATTTTGGTTTTGTTTAATACTATATAATTTTATCATGTACAGGTGTACATGATAAATCTTTACACCCGTAGAACAACACTACTAAGATAGAAGTAGTGGAAAAAAAAGGAAAAAACACTGTATCCAAATAAATATTAACAATATTTAAATATTCTTTATTAGTTCAATATCTATTTTTTTATATTTCTTTGAAAAATCGGTTTAAAATAAAGAAAATTTTAATGTTTAGTTTGTAAACTTTATATTTTCCTTTCAATTAGACTTTTTTGTTTAGAATACAGAAAAAACATTCCATCGTTCTAAAAATACATTTACTGTTTTTAAGTGTTGTTTCTTGTATCCCGCATGTAGTAGGGTAGACAGAGGGAGTCTAGTGTTAATACACTCCGCTCTCCACTTTCCACCGAATTCTGAGGGCAATGCGTGTTGAGTGGTGCAAACTCAACACCATACTTTGTCTTGACACCAAAACAAAGAAATTAAAATATTTAAAATGTTATTTAATATAATAAGTGGGAATTCAATCCACAAGCTTTCTGGTTTACAGACACACGCTCGTGCCCCTGCACTATGTCTAACCTATTCCATGAACAACAGAATTCATAATTGCACTAATTCTAAATAACATTAAAAAAAACCTTGTTAGACAAAAATGAAAAGTAAAAAAATATGTCGAAAAGTAATGTGATGGAGTGAAAGCAAAAGATTAATTTCATAAATAAAATATGGCATAAACATGTTTAACGCTGTATCCCACATATAGCAGTGTAGGCAGAGGGAACCTGGGAACCTAGTATTAAGTAATCTATTATCATCATAAGTATTAACTCATTTTCATTTTAAGTAATATGAAAAAATATGGATAATGTTAATTTAATGATATTTAATGTAATGTGATATGCATAGGAAGCCCATACATATATAGGTAGAGACATGTTATAAGTAATTTACCAAGATTTTATAAGTGACTTAAAAATAATCTTGAAATTTATTGACAATAAACTTTATTACCTAACTTTTTTATTTATTACCTCATGGTAATCTCTATCATCGAAATATTTTTATTTGTAATTGAAATTGTTGAAATGAAAAAATTGTTTTATTTATGTAATTTGAAATGATTTGTGATGAATCTATATTTCTTCTGGCATTTGATAACAAGTGGCTTTTTTACCACCATTTACATTTTATTATCTCTAGTAAGTACTACATTCCTGTAGTTTCTACCTATTTTTTTTTATATTAACTTGTCTCTACCATAAACAACATAGTTCGGAAAGCATGACATGTTAGCCACAAATTGAAATTAACTTGCTAACTTTTAATTTCATGATTTTACTAAAAATATATTTACATGGATAGTACATAAAAAATATCTAAGGAGCAACTTAAAAATAAATATTTTTGAATATGTACTCAAAGATACATATTTTATTTGTAATTGTAGTATGACATTCAAAATGACTCTTATAAGAAAGTTAGTAAAGAATTATTAATAGCAATTCTTCAAATGTAAGGGCTGACGTTGGTCAATGCTTACATTTTATATAGGTGATCACTTTCGGAATAACAAAAAAACAAAGACAATAAAGTTAGCACGCTCATTCAATAGTTACAGACAAACTTACAGATTGTCTTTAGACCGTGAGTCTGTTCTGCTGTATGTGTTTTTGCTCTTGCTTCTCGGGCCTTTGTGAAGAAATTTTGTATTAAATATAATAAATAGAAATGTTAATTAGAACTTAATTGTCATTAAAATGATATGATTAATATGGTTATTTTGACTATGTATGAGGGTATTATGTTACATAATTGTTTTTGCAAACAGAAAGATATTTAAATAACAATGGTATTTGGTTAATTACAATTTAAGTGTTGTAATCTCACAAAACACATCTTTTTATAAAGATTGACATTCAAATACATAGCTAACTCTAATAAAAAAATATTAGACCTAATAATTACAAGTATAATTATTAAAAATTATAAAGTTTTCTGACATGTTTGAATTATTAAATAATTTAGGCATTTTAACACTCAATAGGGAATTATTTCTGCCCACAACCTGAGCTTAATTGGAAAAAAATATATAATATTCAATTTAGTATATAAAATATACATCATATATATAAAAAAAACAAATTACATCATCATCATTATAGAAACTTAGAAAAAGTTGCCTTAATTAATTGAATATAAATTGAAATGAATGCTTACTTGTAATAACACTCCCATAATTACAATTTAAATTTGGCAGCTCTTGTGAATTCTGAAATAAAAATAAAAACTATATAACCTAATATATCCATACCAATAAATCTTCCAACCCATATTAGATTTATCCAACGCATAAATCTTACTTTGAATAATTATATAGAATCTAAAAACCTTAATACAATTACAAAAGTACATATATAAAAAAAAATTAGATGCACTCAGAAATACCTATTAAAATTTAACTATTATTAAGTAGGTACAATTTATCTAATGTTATTCAAATCATAAGAGACATGTTGACACTCATATCACACTCAAGAGCTTTATTCAAGTGTCGAGTGTAATATAAAAATTGAATAAAGGGGGGACTCGGGCGCATGTCTTTTGGAACCTGCCCAATCAAATAAAAAAAATAACAAACCAACACACTAACCTTCATATCCTGTATACTCCTTGTGAGCCCCGCAATATCCTCCTCGGTGATCTCATCCGCATCACTAACACTCACACTTGTATTCTCAATTAAGCTGTTCACTTTCACTTTGTCCTTGCAAGGCACTTCACTTTGACACTTGGTGTTCACACTTTTGTCCAACTTGTCCTCCACTATCTCTAAATCACTGCTACTATCATCTAAATTGACTGGTTCTGGTATGTTATCATCTAAAGGATTGATATCTGACACTATAATTATTTCCTTTTTTTTCTTGACTTCTGGTGGTCTCTTATCAGGTTTGACAAATGTTGGTGAATGATGAACCGAAACTAAACTCGGTCTGGGAATATTATTCTCCATCATTCTCAAATTTTCAATATGTTTTTGGGATATTTCCTCTTTACTTTTGGGGCTTGTTAAATCTTTTTTGTTAGAAATATTAGTATCAATATGTAAAGGAGTATCAATATTCTTAATTTTCTCCGGTTTCTTAACTTTATCCTTTTTATGTACCATTTCATTGAGAGCAGCTGGTGATTTTACACGTATTAACGCCTCTTTCGATTTTTCACTTAATTTCTTGTCTTTTTGCGTATTGACCGGCGTTATTGTGATACTGCCTATATTATTAGGTATATCTTCTCTTTTGTACACATCTTCCCGTTTTCTATCTTCCGTTTTTTCTATTATCAATTCCTTGTTAATAGTAAAATTGTTAGGTGATATTGTAGTGTTAGCTTTATATTTTTCTTTTTCGTCGTTATTTTCTATAGTTTTGATAGAAGTAGTTACTGTAAGGGAGCTTGGGAACTGAAGTGTTTCTGCATATTGTGGAACATTAGTTATAACTGGCGAGGGCTGTGACGTAGAACCGACACGTGGTCGTTTCAGATCAGACGCTTTAACTTCTTTATGTAGGCTGAAATAAGAAAAATAGATAAATATAGAATATTTTTTAAATGTATGTAATAGTAAAATAGATTTGGAGTTGTGAGTTTAATTTTCATTGATGAGATATTTTTTTGATTATGTCTAAGCACATTCATGTGAGTAAAAGTTAATAAAAATTAATATCCACAGTACAACAACAGTCGCTCAAACTATTTTAAGTGTGGGCATTCTGACTGACTGTTGAGTGTTACCAGACCAAAATTAATAATAACAACCAAATAAGTATGGACCTACAACATTCCTATTCCACTTAGATTTAATGGTCCTACCGGTATACAATAAAATATACATATCCAACTCAGTCAGCCTGTTTCAATAGTGTAGGCATGCCGATAAATACTTCTATACCGGCGCCGGCTAGTCAGCTAACCTTATGACAGAGCTGGCAAGAGTCACTAATCTCTTGATTATCTTACATAACATTTTGTTCATTCCTAATACAACAAAGTAGGCAGAAGCAACTTTAGTGGTAAGACACTGATTGT
>DWNA01002041.1:0-12771 GCA_018249835.1 Heliconius besckei
AAGGCGAACTTCGCTATACGCTCAGATTTAGCGGCCGTAATAATTTTAAGACATTCTACTACACCTGGAATATTTATAAAAAATGCTTTTATCATTTGTTTGAATTTTTTTTTATTAAGTATTATTTTATAGTTTTTTATTAGGTAATGATTATAATAGGCCTTATTTATTAAATAAACGACTGGCCATAAACGCGACTGTGGACTGTGACTGTAAACACGACAAGTTGCTTGGGTGTATTGAATTCCCATTCGAAAATCGTTTCTTAGCTCCGGTGTCAAGGTAAAGCGCTGCGTTAAGTTCCGCCACTAAATCGCGATGTCTCCAGAATTCGGTGGAAAATTGGGATGGATTGGCCCTAGCATTAGGGTTTCTCTGCCCACCCTGCGATATCTGAGAAAGCGTAAATTTAAAAAAATCTATTTACCAGGTACAGACTCATGTTCCAAAGCGGAATATTCGCCCTCAGTTTGTTCTCTTATAATAATACAATCGACATCTTGATGGCGGCATTTCACATTTGGTAAAGATTTTACATGCACAACGTTAGCGTACAAGTCAAGGGCGTTACGAAGTTTCATATTTAAAGTTTGTAATTCACCAGTGTGGGAGAAATCTGGCGTCGCTAATATTCCCTAGAAAATAATATGTTATTGTTATTTTAATATTTGCTATAATATTATAAATGTGAAGTTTGTTTGGTTGAGCACACTTATCTGAAGAACTACTAGTTCAATTTAAAATATTCTCTGTGTTGGATATTCTAATTATTGTGGAAGACTGTAATCTATATTAACTGTTAATTTTGAAATGTCTTGAAATCGTGAACATATTAATTATCATATTGAGCTCCTCCTAAGTTCAAATTTTTATAGTCTTGGTTATAAATAAAATCAGAAAGTCAGTTGATGAATGATGGAGTGTTTGTAACAAAATATATTTAATCGTCTTATTACCTTAATACATATCTTATTCCTGGCAATAGATCCGACGACATCTTCAAGTGGCGCACTCAAAGTCGGGTTTACCTCGGAGAAGAAGAAAGATTCGAAGTCCACAGGGATGCTTGCTGCCTGAAAACATTTTATTTTCATTATTAATTGTGTGGTTTGTTATCCTTATATTTATTTTATATTTTCATTTCCTTACTAAATATAGAGGCGATAATTGCAACCCACTGAATTTGATTTCCACCCTGAAGAATAAATTGTTTCTATTTGCCTACTGTTATAAATAAGCTGTGGAGTTGAGTTACGCTACTCATTATACAATATCACAAAATAGAAAATCTTAATACTAAGTTCTGTCTGCTTATTCTGCTATATGCAGGATAAAATGTAAAGACTAAGAAAATGAAGATATAATATCAAATATTACCTTAAAAACTTCTTGAACAGAGTAAACCATTTCTGGACCAACACCATCTCCGGGGATCAATGTGCACTTAATGCGACCCTCCTTAGTTGTCTGCTATAACATAAAACTATATTTTATATGGGCTTAAACAATATCTAAGATATATTTTTAAGATATATTAAAGCCAATTATTTGTATATTAAAACATGTTTTATATCTCATCATTTTAAAATAATTAATCAATATACATTATAAAACTAAGTTTTACCCATAATTTTGATTAATTTACCTCAGTAGTTGCAATGAAAATATGGTGTTCTGTATAAATCTAGTAATTTCATATAAACTAATATTATAAGCATATATATAACAACATATTCTAAGTGTCAATATTGTAACTCATTGTTTTCTCATTTCCTATATTTTCTGGACATTGCATTAAACATAAAATCAATAAAATAATGAGGATTGTGGACAACACACAACATAAAGTTACTTGTTATTGGCATCTGGACAACACAAAGCTTGCATTTGACTAGGAGTGAAATATTATTATGCATGCTATGATATAACAGATCCAGAGAAACATATATAAGATCAACAATTTATTTCATTTTATTTTAGAAAATAATGTATAAAATTTTGAATGTAACAGCACTACTCGGAAATGCCCTATTTAAGTCCTTAGTAGTAAGTTTATATGTTTTCTAAAATATTTTTCCATCCTTACGGTGGAATAACATTATAAAAAATAATTTACTTCAATTTCCTGTAGTATTTCATTATTTATTTTCAATTTGTAAATTTATTAGTGCCAATTAAATTTTTTTTATGATAACCAGATAACTTTCTGGATCTGCATAAAAGTTTAACATAAAAATTACTATTGAAACTAATAAAACATGCTAAGGATTATAACTATTCTATTCTTTTAAAATAGTGGCCTAATCATCAGATTATCATGTTATTTATAATTGAAACAACATTATATCTGTGCTAGCAATAGTAATGTATTTATTATTATATAAATATTTTTACTTTATGCTGTATGCAGCATAAAGTTAATAAGGCTGAGGTAATCAATTGTTAAAAAAATCTACTCGCCATACACTGCCCCAATTTTGTTGAAATATTGCATGTAACAATTTGTCTTATAATCAGAGTGAGAAAATAATAATAATTCATTCCCTGAATCCTAAGTAGGAATCAAACACAAAACTTTTGTGTCTATAAGCAGGCACTGTGCCACTACTCCAAGACAGCCTTACATAAATATATACATAAATGTATGTACTTTTAAGTAACTCAAGAAATTGATATAATGTTTATAAATTTTTTATTGTGAATAGAATAGTCTTATGAGACACCAACATGAACACATGCAAATCTTAAATATGGTCTTACAATTTCATCTTGGGATGAACAAGTAGATCCTGATAAATAAACTATAAATAAAATTAAATAAGTTTTTTTTAAATAAATTTCATTTTAAATATGTTTGTCATTAGTTTTGTCCTCTTTATCAAAAGGCAGAAAGAAACAAGTAATAAAGCAAAATAACTTTATATATGTATATAAAATCTAATAAAGTATAAATAAAGTTTTATTACTTTGAACTTTTTAAAAAATATGAAAAAATATAACATCAATAATTTTTAAAAGGAATATGTTGCTTAATATAATATAACAACTCTTATATTCTACTTTTAAGGAAAAAGGTGCAAATTAGTAAACCAGTTAGTAATTCTCACCAAATTGCTGATGTTAAGGGGCGCGAAACATACGTTTTTATCGGAGTTTACCGCACTAGTGTGCAAACCTTTGCCAACGTGCTGAGAACCCTGAAAATAGTACACTTATTACGTCTTAATAATAAATTCCTTTAGTCTATCAATTAAGTAATATCACGTGAGGTTATTTGATATCTTGGGGACGATACTGCCTTTTTTAAAACCGTATTCTTAATGCTTTTCAGTAAATTCCAATATGTTTTATATAGCAGTATAAACATATAACTACAATTTTATCAAGAAAAACGTTCATTTCAAGTTCAAGTAGTTACGAAACAGATTTGTAAAAATAACGACCCCTATTTACAATCAAACTAATAATAAGTATCATACCTGAAATAAAGTACGGAAAACGTTTCTGGTTATAAGAGACATATTTAAAATATACAAAACCTTTAAAAAAGGCTATTTTAATAATTATTGGTATTTTTGGACCGTCTTGCTTGACAAATGACAAGATGTAATTTTTGCCAACAATTTTTCTTTCCACGTAATGACCAACAGCCGGAAGATTTTGAACTTTATATTTTAAAATAACCAACTACCAATAACTTTTTTTTTTTACTTAACTATAAAATATACATTATTTTTTTTTTGGGTTTTTATATTTTTACCATATTAATATTTTAAAATATTTATATAAGTTTGGAGAATTTTAAAATCGGTTTACGTAGAATGAATCGGATAGGGTTGACATTTTCACATATATAAGGATTAAAAATCTTCGAATTAATACTTTTGATAAATTATTCATAGTCTTCTTGTAACTAATGCATACCGTTAAAAATATGGTCATATTTATAATTTAGCTTATTTATAACTTATAAAAATATATCCATAAAATTTATAATCTTTTACTTTTTGTTATGGCAACTTTATTGTAAGCAAGGCAGCGAACGAATTGATTTTACGTCATTATTCGAGGTCTTCTGACGGCGCAACATTTGAACTTAATATTCCGATAAAATTTTAAGTGAAGAAAAAATCTAAAAATCATGTGTATAACTATTGAACTACAGTGACTTGGAGTTAATAAATATATAAATTTTATTTAAAATTTCATTTAAAAAATTCTGTGGTGAGTTATTATTTCTTACTATTTTTGCCTTTACTTAAATCATCTAGACTTAAGATATGATAATACGCACAAATCAATATTAATACATTATCTTAATTACAATAATTTTGTCTCGTTAGTGTATAATAAGGAATGTTTAGACCTTTAATTCATATTTTTTTACTTTATTAATTTGCAGAATAACGTCCATTCATCATTAACTGTAAGCCTATTAATCGATATTATTACGATAAAGACATCACAATTAATATCCGAGCATGATTAGCAATAACTAAATTTATTTAGTTTAAGTTAAACATCTGTTTTCTTACAATATTAATTTTTAACCAATACATCTATTGTAAAATATTTAAATTAGTATAATGTGCTTGATACTTAAATAATTAATGTACAAAATTAATTATAAAACAATAGTTATTGTATCAATATACGAGTAAGTAATATTTACATATTATAACATGAAATATTTAATAGTCCAGTTAATTACGTAAGCGTTTGGAATAAGTTATTCATAATTTATTAAAACAAACAGTACATCTATATGCATATATTTTGTTAGACAATTTACATTCATTACCCAAATTTTAATAAATATCTGAAATTAGTTATATAGTCCACCTAGATTGTTCTCCAAATTAAATTATATAACAAACATTCAAATTTCATCCTAGTTCTATACAGAGATAATAAAAAAATTATATCATAATTTATAGAAATGAAGTGTACATAATATGCAATTCAGATTTATACGTACGTATTTATAATGAATCTTAATTTAATAAAATGACGTATATAACGTATCAATCTACGATACAATAACTGAGTATAATACAATTACAGTAATGCAAAATAACAAAAATTATGATTCAGTAGAGTTTTTCGTTACTTTTGAACATCGCAGACGATCGTCATTACAGCCTCGTCTTTGGCGAAGTTTCGTAAGAAAATCTCTTTTTGGTATAAATTATAAACTTTAAATTAAAACACTATTTACTTTGTGGTGATTTTAATAAAAATATGCTAAAACCAAACAAGCACTACGTACTTACATCATAATTTTAATTTTGAAATATTAATTTTAATAAAACATAGTAGTTTTATCACGTTCGTTGCAGAAGAATTTGGTGAGATAAGACGTGCCCGTGACATCTAGTATGTTTATATTATTAAGTTATCACTCACATTAATTAGAACAAAGCTATTATTGATACTATATAGAGTAGCTATTCTTTTCCCTGAAGAAAACAACCTTGAGATACATAATTTTAATCTTATGTAATTTTTTGTATAAGACATATTATGAATTTAAATCTTTAATTTACACTCTTTGTTCACTTAATGAACGAGCATTAGATGTTGTTTGATAATAAAATGTCCATTCGGAGAATAATTCATTCTTAATTTTCATTATAAATTTTATTAGAAGAAATCGTTATATTGAAAATTGAGATATTTACTTATATGTTTTGGTTTTGTCTTTTTGCAAAATTTTATGCCAAGTGTCTAGAAAACTAGTACCTATAAAGCGTACGTCGAATATTAAAAAAAAAACCATAATTTTTGGCTTTAAAATATAATTACATAAGATCATAAAAGAGCATACGAAAGGAAGATGTACTACCTAATTTCATATACAACATTAATTTAGATAATATTAATTGGAATATTTAATGATAGTAGTTATAATCTCTCTTTCCGTGGCCTCAAACATAATAAATTATGATTTCTTAAAGTATTAAGTTTATATTTATATTTCCACATGTTTATCTCTATTGTTTAATGCTCAGTGCAGTCTTTGGGTAAATATACAATGACATTGTTATGCACATTTCATTGAGAAAATATCACTTAAGTACACATAATATAATGTTATATAAATTATATAATATTACGTATTACAGCTTTTGTTTAGACAACTTTCCCATCATCACCTACCGAGTGACTGACAGACAGATTCCTTATTTCTTACGGCATTTTAAACTTTGATTAAATTAAAAATAGTTGTGTGAATATATATACCTACAAATCAGAATTTTCTTTTTAGCATAAGTCTTCAAAATGAGTCATATAAACCTGGACAAGCCCCGGTACGACCAGGGCACGTACATGGGGCGGGCTAAACACTTCCTTCTATTGACTAATCCTATGAACGCCTTCGCCAGCAACTCCGATCTGGAAGAGGCTAAACGTATTGTCACTGAATTCAGGTAGATATTGTACCTTTTTTATAACTAAATTAATTTTATTTTATATGGAAATCAATATTATACGTATATTGCTCTTTTATTATTTTCATTTCCAAAATTATACAGTCAATAGAAAAAAAAAAAAGGAAAACTATGGATTTGAACCCGTACTTCTACAATCGCACATCCAAAACATTTTTAATAATATATCAATATCCAAAATAGGCGATCGCGCCGAATGCCATCGGGATACGACGAAGATAAACTATGGGCGACCAAGTATTTGTATGACAGCGCTTTTCATCCCGACACGGGGGAGAAAATGATTGTACTGGGCCGCATGTCCGCACAGGCGCCTATGAATACTTTGATCACTGGTTGTAAGTATCATTGACAAAAATATATTAATTTGATCTATCTACTACTTATGTAAAATGTATTTTTTATTCATTGTGGGTTTGATTCTCACTTAAGGGAACTAATTATTTTTATTTCCTGGTATATCAGATACCGTAGATAAATCAGGTCGTTGAATCCCGCCAATCCGGAAAATTGGGTGGTGCGTGAGCAACAGTGGGTCTTGACACTAGGTTCTCTAGGCTCTTGATATAGTGTGAAGTTAAAAATAAATTGTAAGCTAAAGTTATATGGCCATTAGATCGTTTTTTACGGTATAAGTAACATTCCAGGCATGATAACATTCTACAAGACGACCGCGGCGACGGTGTTCTGGCAGTGGGTCAACCAGACCTTTAACGCGGTCGTGAACTACACTAACAGATCTGGAGACGCACCGCTGCCTACCTCGTAAGTGTGACATAAATATACTATATGTGTGTAAAGTGTCCATCGACGTAATAATGAGGTGGGGAAGTGTCCGTGCCCACCCCTGAAAGCTCTAGAAAGTTAAAAAAAGACCTTTACACAGAAAGATCGGTTCAATAGTAAAAACAAAGTCTCCCTGAAATATATCTCTAAATATTGACTTAGGCTATAATAAAAAAAAAACCCTTAAAAATACATTCAATGCATTTGTAGTGTAAATTGACCGGACTGACAATCAAAGAAATAATTTTCATAGCAAAATTTGAACCCACTACGATAATAGTTAAAATAAAATAATACCTATATATTTATTTCTGTTTGTCAGACAACTAGTGGCGTCGTACTGCGCTGCCTGCAGCGGCGCGCTGTCCACGGCACTCTTCCTGAATAGCAAAGTTAAGGTAAATCACGCATACTTTTTTCCTTTATGACATTTAATTTGAGGCCGTCGTACCGCAGCGGTATAGCGTCTGATTGTTAAAGAAACGGTTGCGGGTTCCTATTAAAAAAAAAAATCCATTTCCTTGCTTCTTATAAAGAACACGCTATTGATATTGCCTTGAAAATTTGGTGGTGGGTGTAGAGCGGAGTGTCTTAAATTAAATACATCTAACATCGTCTCGCTGTGACTCAGTTGATAAATCATGTTATCTTTATACTTATCACATTTACTTTATATTATTATTATTATTATACGAAGTTCAAAAATCTCGACAATTCGTAACAAACATTGTAGAGCCGGATGCTGTTATTATTCTTATCATATTAAGATTAAAACATTGAAAATGATAGTAAACTAATGATATTTTTTTCATATGCTTACTTATTATATTTGATTGTAATAAAATTACACATTTAAGCTATTGCCATATACTTGTCTTTAATTTTTTGAGAAAATAACATTGCATAAATAAACTTGTACCTATTAAATATACTTGCATTATTTAAGACAAGATTAAGAATTCTTATTGTCGCTACAAAATAATAAAAAAACGAGAGATACATTTTTATTATCTTGACGTTTAGTTTATTCAAATTTATGTGCGTCACAAAATTGTGTTCATAAAAAGTTGTATAAAATACTTGTATAAAAAATATTTAAAGAAAAAATAGTCATATGTATATGTTACCGGCTTAATTTTCTATCTTATATTATACATTTAACGTAACGGTGACTTTTATTGTATCAAGAAATAAAATAAATCACGTAACCCGCGCACAGTACAGTAAGCAGAGGGAACCTATTGTTAAGACACTCCGTTCCCCACTTTGTGCCGAATTCTGGAAGCGTTGCTTGTTGAGTAGCGGAACTCAACGCCGCGCTTTAACTCGACACTAGAGCGAAGAAATGGAAATATAAATTTAAATAAATATTTCATCGAACCCACAACCAGTCGATATCACAGTCATCTCGAGAAAGCGAACAAGAAATAACATTTTTCAAAGAAATGTAGGTAGTACATACAGTAAAAAATATAGGAAATAAAACTTTGATAATATTTTAGGTCTTGTTTTAATACATTTACGATTAAGTATATTTTAGTATTCAGGAATAAAAATATTTATGTAACTGTTTTTGGCAATTTTTGTGTTATAACATTTTTGTTTCTGTTCATTTCCTTGTTCACTTTATCGAGATGTTTACATAAAAATAAAAGATTTTCAGATAAACATGATAAGATGAATGCATTTCACTAAAATGGAATTATTGAAATAATATTTATTTCTATTCAGATCTATTTCAATCAAATAACAAACTCTTTTATGCAACGTCAAAATAAATTAAACAAAAAAGCCATTGTCAGTGATAACTATTATCGTTCCTCCAATGTGTGCATCGTGACGTCAGAGTTAAAGAGGTGTGTCGTATAACGCGCTACGCGAGTCGCGACTGTGAAAACAACGTTGTTTGCTTAAACTAGTAATGCCTGCGAAAACATGTTTTTACACCATACGTGTAATATTGATTATTTAGTTTAGCATTTTGTTATAAATTACAAAGAATTTCAGTGTTATAGGACACGGTTGACTGAAAAGGGACAACACAATTGACTCTTATGACGATTTTGGTCATTCTAAGCTTTAATAGACACCTCTGTAATTTTTTTTGTACATAAATTACGCACAATATGACTTTGCTTTTATTAAATACCGAAATATCAAGCGATTCCGTTTATTTCAACTATTACATCTTTAAATTTTTTAAGAATAACATATGACTGATATAATCATTTGTGCGGTCTTATCTTAACTACAAAAAAACCCCTGACCATACTAAAAAAAATGATAAAGGGACGATCAGTCCCATGGAATGTTTCCTTGACGTTGATGAATTAGATTTTGATTTTTCCAAGTAAACGTTTTGTATTGCTTCTCTATCAAAGCTTTAATATGTTTAAAATTAAAAATCAATATTAAACTGAAACTAACAAAAAATAATATACATAGTAAAGTAATAAAAAAGCTGGAATATTCTATAACTAATGTAACATAAAAAGTGTTTGTATTTTCATTTTTATTATTCCACTACCCATAATCTTATCATTTATCTTTGTGTTCAAAATTATCGGGCTTTTTTGTTATGTATTAATTAGAATTAGATACTAATAACGCCAAGGTTGATTTGAATCTATAAAAAAATCATAATTGTTTATTACATATTTGGGTTTTTTAAAATCATATTTTAATTGAAATATATTGAAACTGCTACTCTAGGTCATATTTTTTAAGTCCAAGTATGATTATATAAGTTGTTCTTATTATATAAAATGGTTGGTAGGTCGATAGTATATTATATCATTTTCAACTATTTTATCCCATATAGAGTGATCCGAATTTATACCATTCGCGACATTGACCGTTTAAAAAAATGATCTAAATACTGTATGTGCACAATAAAATGCTCGAAATAATTATATTCTGGGTTTATTAACCCGACGATTATTTCCTTCACATGCCATGAATGACCGCGCCGAACATGCCATGCTGTATGGAGTGAAAATACTTCGAATTGACCATATCCAATTTATCAATGATATAATGCTCAAATAAATAAGTAAAAAATATATTAATAGTACCTTACCTTCCATTACACGACTGCACTTGACAACGACGGATAAACAAACAAATCAATGTATACAAATCTTCATGGAACTCTACTTATCATTTAAATCATAACGACATAGCAAATCTATTAAAATAAATCTTTATATATTATAGTAAATAAGAATAGGTACCTACTATTTCCATACACTCTACGTCACTGACACCGCCTCCTTACGTAAGGCCAAAGCTAATCTAGTGATAAGATATAAAGTAAATCTCTCGTGTAAATCATAATTATTACAACTTTCTATACATTTATTATGCGATTTGTTTTCTATTCATGTTTAAAATTATCTATTATAGATTTGTGTATTAGGATTAACCTTTAAACTAAATATTATTAAATAATATAAATGATTGATTTAGACAATTTTAATCGTTCTAATGCTGAAGCTACTTATTGGTATAAATGATTCTACCGCCAGATCGGAGAATAATTATTCTTTTCATCTATCTTTTAAACCATTTGGCATTCCAGATGCTCCTTAAATATCGTTGTCTTAAATTTTGAAATAAGTCAATTAAGCTTTATAACCTAATGAAGGCATTAAAAATATCTATTTCCCTGATACGATCATAGATAAAATGCTACCACTAAGTTAGCCATAACTCTATCGCAATTATTTATAAAGTCTCTAAATAGACGGAGAATTTAAAAAGTTACTTATTCGCAATTTTAAAAGTACTTCGCATATTACGAAAAATGTGTAAAAATAAACCTATTATTTAATAGTCTTAATATACTTTATTGCAAATTTCTATAATTTCAGAACATGAGCCCCATCTACGCCAGCTTGGTGCCTTTCGCGGCGGTCTGCGGCGCTAACTTTATTAACATTCCCATGATGAGAAGCGGGTAAATTTGTTTTTTTATAATTAATTAATTTATTCACATAAAGAAATTGTATATTTATTTATAGTCAAAGAAACTTAATCAAATATTGTACTTTTAGAACTCATACTCGAATTGGATACTTGTATTTTTAGGTGGTTGCGCATTCGATGTCCAGTCAATGAATTTTTCCCTATACTAGTAACCCAACACCGGTTTCGTTTTTCAATGAAGGGACATGGTGTCTTTATGCCAGGTCTTTTCTGGCTATCGTGCTATGTGGGAGATGCGTAGAGCTAAAAAAATTGCTTTATATCTATGATCATAATTATTATTTTTACTTGTAATATTATTACTTACTCTGGTCAGTCGTGGCACAAGCGTGCGACCGTAAACGCGGCAGGTTGTGACTTGTGGAGTTTGGTTCCCACTCAAAAAAATGAAATATTTATCTACTATTTTCATTTTCTCGGTCTGGTGCCGAGGCAAAGCGCGCCTGGGAATGTCTTAAATCTTAAGACTAGGTTTCATCTGTCCAGCATTATATCAGCGGGATCCGCCGTGAAGGTAGAAAAAATGTTATTTAAAATAGTTTATGGTACATATGTTACTGTTTCCAGTGAACTTTTGAACGGCACGCCGGTGTTCACGGCGGACGGCACGCGCGTCGGCGAGTCCAAGCGGGCGGCCAAGTACGGCATCGGCCTCGTCTGTATTTCTAGGATATTGATGGCGCTGCCTGGCATGAGTGAGTTTCATTATTTTATCCCACACTATTGTATAGAATGTCCTGCATATATGTAGTAGAGCAGGCAAGGGGAACTTTAAGACGTTCCGTTCCCAGTGCACCGTAAAATTTTTAGGATATTGCGTGTTAAGTGGCAGAACCCAGTGGAGTAGCGAGCTTAACTCGCGCCCGGGGCAAAATACTTTAATAGCAGGACTGCCTTCCGAACCGGTGGTAGCTTTTTGTTCATATGTCGATTCAAAAGTGCTTATAATAATTGCCTATTTAAATAAAGAATATTTTGAATTTGAATATCATATGTATTAAATACATAGGTATATCCTTTTATTTTCAGCGGTAACACCAATAATAACAAGTATAGCGACCAAACGCGGCCTCTTCTGCAGACGTCCCATGATGGTGGTACCCTTCCAGCTGTTCCTGGTGGGGCTCTGTGTTACATTCGCGACGCCATTATGTTGCGCCATATTTGATCAACGAGCTTCTATTAGTGTGGATAGTCTGGATCCTGGACTAAGGGTAGGTTTTTACCTTCACGCTTAATAAAGGATAATCAGAGCCTAATGTATTAGGGCATGGTGTTTCCCATGCACTGGTTAATTTGAAAAACATTCCGTTTTGTATGGTAGAATTCAGCGACGTAATCCCTCGAGTGGGTATCGAACCCACAACCGTCGACTTTACAGTCAGATTATACCGCGACGGCGTGTCTCAAGTGTTTGAATATCCTATATCTTATAAAACAAAGTCGCTTTTCGTGTCTGTCTGAACTTTCTAACTCTTCTTCTTCTAAACCACCCAACGGATTTTGATGCGGTTTTCACCATTAGGTCGAGTATTTCTCAGGGAAG
>DWNA01002042.1:0-12768 GCA_018249835.1 Heliconius besckei
CGCCTGCCCTACTTAGTTTGCCAAACAAGAGGAAAAGTTACAGCGATATATTGTTCAAGTTAACGTCTTTTTTAACTTTGTTTGGATGACCCTCTCTGATTATACGTACAAGCGTTGTATATGTGCAACATTTTTAGCTTTGTATTGTATAGGTTTGATAATAACAAAATCTTTGTCTAAAAGATTTATAGATTTATGCTAACTATTAAATTATATTATTTTATAAAAAGTTCCTGGAGCTTTTTCCAAAATTTTGTTTAAAACATTATATTTGTTTGGCTCGATCTAGAATTGGGGTATTTATTACATTACAAAAATGATATAAGTTGACTAAAATTTACTACATAGTATATGTAGTAAATTTTATGTATTTTTCAGTAAGATTCCTTTTAATAAAAGAGATTGTTTTCTTAGTCTATTTGTACTTATTCAGAATTGATGTCATTACAATTTGAATGTTGTTATTGCGACAAACATTGAAGAAGCGGATATTTTCAATTTCCTACCTTTGTCAATATCCCTCCGGCTAAACCTAATAAACAACGTAAACGAATGCAGTACTTAAAGAATCCGGTCCGATTTGGATATTGAATTCTATGTAACTTCCAGTTTTCAGTCACATTTACCTACATACTCGTATACGATACTGGTCTACTTACGAAACTTTATATTTTAGCTTATAAAATCGTAACCTTGCAAACATTTTCTATGCAAGTTATTCCATAAATTGCACTCCGTTTGATGGGCTGCGTTAAAAATTTAGGTGAGTCTGCGGTAGCTCTTACCGAAGTAGATGCTGTAGAGGCAAACATTTCCGGAGCAATCTTTAAATTACATTTTTTTAAACAAGTAAGAGCTTATCTATTTCGTTATAATATCAAAAGCTTATAGACACTGATACTTCTAAATTTTCTTGTTTCGTAATCCAATCATGTTACGAAAATAACTTTTTAGTGTTCCGTATGTCAAGAGGGAAAAAAGGAACCCTTAAAGGATCACTTTGTTATCAGACGGATAAGACCATTTATCACGAGATCACGTGAAGGTATCAAGTTGAAATTGATATGAAATATTCAAGTCCCTTGGAGTCCCTTGGAGCTCAACACAATTAAAAGATACAAGTATTTTTGCATCGTTTTTGCTGTAGATATTTTATAAAACTCACCGCGTAATATAAGCCTATATTCCGTACAATTATGAAATTTAAAGTTAAGTGAGAGTTTAAAAGCAAGTAAAGTGAAAACTTGAAAAACGTAAATTTATGTTACAGAAAAAAATCATAAAAAAAAAACGTATGTTTGTGTGATTAATTAGTAAACTTTTATAAGTTGTTTCTACTATTGATCAAATACTTAAATTAGTACGGAATCCTCGATTATCTGACTCTCACTTGACCGATAATTATTCTTCTATTAATAGTTCAATTTCCATTTTATCCTTAACGGACAGAATAATTTGTTCAACAATAAAGATCTATTCGAGTAATGTGGTTTTATTGAAATAATTGAATGGACAACTATTTACGTAGTTTAGTGAATTTCTTTTATTTGAATTACCTTATTTAAGTCATATAAAGAATATCACTATAACATATAATACTTTGAAAGTTATTCTAAAAACTTTTTCGAGTATATACAAATCATGTTTGTTTTGTGAATTATACGAGTCTAGAGGATGTATGGAATACACCGGGGACCCTGCGACCTGATGACATAAATATGAAGGTAAATAACCCTCCGCGTACGCGACGTGGGATTATTTTGACACATGCCATGTGTGATTTGTGAGATGTTTTAGCTTTTTAATTTACAAATTAAAATACGGCAAGCGTTAAGTTTACGTAACGCCAAGTCCTTAAATTGTAATAAAAAAAGTATTTTCTTTTTATTTCACGTTTTTATCTAGGTGACGTTTTTAAACAAATTTCCAAGAGCGCAAACACAATTAGTGAACTAATTTCGGCTATTCAAGTTTATCTTCGAGTTGAAATTCTGAATGCGTTGAACTTTAAGACATTGAGTATATTTTCTTTTTATTTAATTTAAACGCTCGATTCTTATTTTAAATTTTATTTTATTTATATTACTTCTCAAACGTTCATTTCAAACGATCTTATTTTTTGAGGCCAGTCGTGGTGCAGGGCCACAAACGTGCGAATGTTAATGCGACAGGTTTTCTCGTTCTGGTACCGAGGCAAAGCGCAGTGTCGAGTTCCGCCACTTAACACACAATGCCTTCCGAATTCAACAAAATATGTGGATCGGAAGTGTCTTAATAGAAATGAGTGTCTTATTAATAGCAACGCAGACTCCCTCTGCCGACACTGACATTAAAAAAATATTTGGTTTAGTTGAAGAATCCTTGATCTGCGTAAAAGATTTCTTCTAACGACACGTACAAGGCAGTTGTAATTCGATAGCGACACTAAAACTGGCTACTCAGCTATATTACGTGTGTCACTATCATAATCGTGTCAGAGCGATCACACCAGGCAATTGCTGTAATTGACGTTTAGTGGATCACATCGACGTGCCCTAGCGTATTAGTATTGGATAAATAGTAGTAAATAGATTAGTCTAAGCGGCTAAGCATACATTATGTTTCTATGCTTATCTAGTATTATCAACAGCTTGTGTCGTTTACTTTTATTTGAATTAATATTAAATTACGTGTAATGTAGATTACTGCTATATGTGAGATACAGCGTGGAGCTGGAAAGAAAATAGAATAACAAATATATATATAAATTTTAGTTGTATATTTTTCTGTTTATTAAGTTACATTTGTTTTTTCATATTGGGTATTTTCTGGAAAGGAAGTATATATTTTATATCTTTTTTTCTCATCATTCAAGCAATATTGCGAGTGATCACTTGCCTAATACCAAGTTATTATATAAATACTAAGTTATTATATATAATACACAATAAATATATGCGGAACTTACGAAATAATTTAAATTAAATAGCAAAATAGAAAGAAACCTTTCAATAGCGCATCAACATACTCAGCCAAAGCGATAAAACTTTGATGGTGTTGTAAAAACTGAACTGCATACATATCATGTGTATACACCTATATACATACATACACAATGTTAGATACATTAGTGATATGAATTTACAAGTACTTTGTTGATTACTTTTTCGTTTTAGTAGTTTCCGCCTGTTTGACTTTTACATGTCGCTTTATGCAATATTGATTGAACTTTGTTCGATTTGGTCTTTTTTTGTTATTGTTGGTTGTGTAAAATATTCTAACAATCTGCCTTGTAATAGCAAATTTGATTGGTAATTTCAGAGCCTTTTCACTGTTTTTTTTATCTAAATAAATAGAATGATCCAACAAATATAACTTCATAGTTTATTGTACCTAAATAGAAAAACACTTATAGTTTAAAGAGACGATCGTTGTCAAGACTGATCGTCTAACTGGGATACGATTTATTTTTATTTCTTCGCTGTGGAAAAAAAAGCGCGGCGCTTACTTCCTCTAATCAATACGCAAAATCTGGAATTCCGGCTGAAAGTGAAAAACGATGTCTTAACTATAAGTTCCTTCTGCTCACCTATATGCAAGATACATCCCCATATAGCAGGTGGCAGGAGGTGCGAAGCTGCAAATAATAAGGTAAAAAAATCAAAGAACAGAACAGAAGAAGAAATTCACATAAGCGTTATCTATAAATATAGCAAAGCTGTTTTATAACTTTGAGCAATAAACGCATGTCAGACTTACGAACAAGACCGATCAAAGCTTTTTGCTTAGTAAAAATTCACATTTTAATTATCCAACTTTCTACCTCCGAGCAATCTTTGGACATACAATGTACATTTTTTTATCCGCCTTTTTACTTTAATCCAGTACAATGCCTTAATAATGAAGGAGTCTACGAGAATGTTGTAAAATTTAACTGTTCATTAACTTGGGAGTGGTTTGACGAAAGTCGTATTAAAAGTTAAATGAACACAGCCCGAGGCACGCAACTTTTGTCTATGATTGGAATTAGTTAAACCGACAACTGGTTAAAGGCTTCTGTTATTAGATTTGGCCGTCTTATTTAATTCCCAAAAGCTACTTAAATTCTGAATAATCTTAAACATGTATGTTATTTATTGTGTTCATTTTGATTTCTTTTGATAAATGTTAGTTAGATAATATTATATACATATATGGTTTATTATGACTTCTATATTGTATTCAAATATATTAAAAATGTTATAATATATTTTTTAATATTTCTAAAATATAATAGATTGTTTTTAATCTATTTCATGTTCCTAATCCTTCTCAGAATTAAAATAACATTCTTAACGAAACCCTTATCATGGTAGGCTTATTTTAATATTAATAATTTTGTGTAGCCAAAATTGAACGTGGCCTCGCCGCTGCAAAAACGTCAGGTAAGAACTAAATATAACTTTTTAATTACATTCTGGTCTATCTGTGCTTTGTCATTGTGGCAGTTATTTTATTTGATAATATTACTAGTAAATTACTTCATTTACATGTTCTTAGATTTTTTTTAACAATTGGCAATCCTCAAATTATCCTAGTCATATTTAGTTTTTACTACAATGGGCGTATTTATTATGACATATACTTACATAAATAAATTTAGTATTTTTGGTGTATATTTATATTTATTTAAACAAACCAATTAAACTTTAAACTTAATGGCTGCATTATCTGCATGTGGCTATCAAAAGAACAGTATGTAAGTTTGGTATAAGTATTTATCATAAGTGACTTTTCTCTTAAAAAAGAGTAAAGTAACTTTAAAGCTAAAATTAAATAAACGTTTAAAATAAAATGTTAAGGTCAAATATTATCACAACGGCTTTACTCATTCATACATTTAAAGACTACTATTATATTCCATATACATAAATAGAATGATAATTGTGTCTTTCATTAAACCCGCAAAATTTTGTAAGGGTTTTCGCATTATTACATTAAGTATTTTCTATATTTAGATGCTCTTACATACGAACAATTTTTTAGCGTGTACATTTTAATATAAGTTTCATATTCAGTAGGATATAAAAATTATAGACATACGAAACCCGATCCTTCATAAGAATATGTATATTATAAATTTATCTCAATACACAATGTTACTATGCAACTCAATATATTTTAATTTTATTCTTATCTTAACACGCTATGTCTTGAAAAATTCTGCAGAAAGTGGGTTAGGGAGTGTCTTAACACTGGGTTACCCTTTGCCTATGTGCGGGATACTGCGTAAAGCTGACTTTTAACGTTTTTTTATTCTTATATTATTATTAAAATTTGAATATGCAAATTAAACAATATAAATATAGTAAAATATGTTTTATGGATATTACAGCTATATTATGATAAGCCATGTCATTAATAGAGCTATTAATTTATTTACGACACTTTAAATGGGTCGTTGTGGCGCCTGTGAATAATACATTTGATTTGTTAACAACATATGATTACATTTGACATTTATTACAATAATCACAAACAATCGTGACTGCTAACTGCAATATTATTATTGGATATTTATGTATAAGGTTTAGTTGGGAATGCGTATTTTGGATAGTGTCTTGACTCTGCGTAATGGTGATTGCGAACGGAGCGATTAATGCCTTTGCCTACTTCGTAAATTCGGAGAGATTTTCAGATAAAAACTCGCTCATGACGTGAACATGTGAGTTTGTTTCTAATAGGCATTTAAAGATAAGGAAAAAATATTCGTACAATATGACAATTAATGTTTCACCTCGTAGTCAATCGGCAGTAGATATACCTAGACAATTTTATTTAACCCATCAAACATTCGGTCACCTGAATAGCGACAGGACCTTGGTAACTGCTACAATAATTTGACCTAGTCTCTATTTATCCCTTAGAGGCAGAATATTGATAGCAAGATCGATGCACTAAATATCGCACAATATTGAAAAAGCGATATGACCTGTTACACATGGATGTGTAAATTCCAAGTAAGAATATGTATTTGTATACATTTTATTATAAAAATAATTCCTTAATCAGTTATACAATTACTCAAAGCACATTTGACTTTATTTTTTCGAGGCAAAGATTGTTTTTGTTCGTAAAGATTACTGTAAAAGGGTTCCATAGTGTTATTCTTTTTAATGACTAGTCATCCATCTATTCCGGCCTAACACTGACAATGAGTATAAAGGCTTATCTGCGAGGGACAAATAGCCCGTGGCGACGGGATGAAAGGATCTAACAAGGATGTGTGAATTCGGCCTTGTCTGCATTTATATTATGTTCAAATGTTATTGTACCTTGTAGATTGAAAATTATATACGCTTTGAGATTTATAGAATGGGGTCTTCTCCGGTTTTAGGTGGTGCAGCTTTTGTAGTTTAGTTTTGTTGACTGGGGTTTACTTGTGCTATTTTCTATTTTATTCGTCTCAACATTGAGTCGTTATTATTGTTAGTACATTTGTGTGTATTGTTTTCCCCTTTCTTTTTTTTAATTGCAACTGTTCTTTTTTTATCAATGGTTGTATGATAGAGTTCGTTTGAAACAATTAGACTGCCTTTCCATTCATGTTATAGTACATATATTGTTTTGTGAGCAATAAAGATATTCTCTTTATTTAGTTTTTTTTTTTAAATTCACGCTTCATCCTGCACACAGTATGGCGGGTAGGGTAGGCAGAGGGAAGCTAGTGTTAAAACACACCGCAAAATAGTCACTCTCTCTCACTCACTCTCTAGTGGGAATCGAACACACAACGTGGCGTTTGGCGAACAGTTACACTCAACTCAACTTTTTATTTTGCTCTTTTATGCATTCTAAATTATGTTTCATTTTATCTTTATTAGTATCAAGGGCGGAGCTCTCCCTTTTGTTAGATTATAAATATTAGTCCATTACCGATCTTGTCAATTACAGAAAAGTTAGCAATATCAGGTATTTTATGTATATTTCGGTTATATATACCAAACTTTGGGCCTGAACCATATGAGTTCATAAACACCGTCTATGTTTTATGGGCATATAAAACAGAAATTAAAACAACTGTTAAGGTCGAATATCACAATATAAATCCACCGACGGGGCAGGTAAACAGAATTATGGTCGTGGGCTTCAATAAAAAGCCGTATCTGATTTATTGTTAGCATTACTTACGGAGTGCGGGCGTGAGATACACCTACTAAATGTTGGTTTTTGCGTTAAATTGATAACGCACGATCTTTGCGATGTGGGGTGAATGTATTATTTTAAGGAAATTTAAGTTATGGTATAAAGTATGTAAATGTGGTATTATGAATACCATCATTGTGTTACACTTTGGGTCTTTTGTCAAATCTAAATTTACATTCAATTCTTACAAATATCATTTATTTATAAGTACATGCATATTTTTGACATTCAAATGAAGCTCCCCCGAGTCCTTTAACTCTAATGTGCTTTGCAAAACATCAAAAAACTTTGTTAATTTAACTTAGTCCAAACAGTTTCTAATTTCAGGATTATGAAGCAATTTCTCCCTAGTTAGGCGTGCAACTAGAATTAAAATAGTAATTACTGAGTACAGGTGTATTCAACTGTTGTTTACTAATTGAGTTTACAGTTTTTTGCCTTTATTAATATCTATTCAAGCTCGTGAACCTTTATAGTTGTCGCTTATTTAATTATAACAAGTTCATATGAGATATAAATGTAGGTATATAGTAATAAACTTAGTTGGCAGAATCTTCTATCAAGTACACCAGGCACCTTTCACGATCCCAAATGTCTTGGCTCATCGTGTATTCTCATTGTTACTATTATACAGGCGCTTGCTGTAGGACTAATTTGGTGTTAAGTCTTGATTTAGTTAGCACCTAATTAGAACATTATTATAATAGAGTATTCGAGAGCAAATAATGTGCTAATTATATTATTACTTAACTGTTTATTTTTATATTAACGAAGTTGTTATTTTTCTTTATTGTTGTCTTTTTAGATTTTTTCATAGCTTCACTTTGTATCTCGCACATAGCGGGGTAGGTAATGGGCACCTGGGAGCGTAGTGTTACGGCATTCTGTTCCCTGTTAAAACACTTCGTTTACCACGTTGAGAGGCTTAACTCTATGCCGCCGTTTGCCTCGTTACCAGACTGAAGAAATGAAAATAATATTTTTTTCTTTCTCCCGAGCGGAAATCGAACCCACAAACGCCGGGCTTACACTCTCACGCTTGTACCCCTGCGCCACCAATAACTCATATTTATAATTTTATTGTTGTTTGTTTATAACTAATGCGTTATTTATCGTTTGCCCGAGAAGGAACGGTCACATGGCAAATGAGACCTATGGGACAGGATTTATTGCAATTTCCTGGTTCATGGTGGGGCGGCGTGTGGTCCTGCTTACTTTTAATTTACGAAACTGAGTTTGTTCTACCTTGCACTGAAATTACGCCACACCCGCATAGCTTGATTTTTTGCGGATTTTAAACCGCTAAATTGTTTTTTGTTTTGGAATTTATGGCCAGATTTCGCAATTTTTATGGCTGTGAAAATTATAATTGCAGCAAAACGAAATGATATAAACGCTTAAGTTGATCTTGGATGTCCTCGTAAATAAATAAGGTTTAGGGTTCTCTTGATATTTGTAGTGAGATTATATTTTACAAATAATAGATAATAATAATACAAAATCATACAAAATGTGCTTTTCAGACTCGTTAAACAACAAACACTTGCAAAAAGCTATTACAATATTCTGCTATGCTTATCCTAGATAATTGAAACCTTCATTTAAATAGAAATTGTGCTAGAATCTATTTAAAGTTTTTGGAATGAATTATGAGATCAGTGTATAATCCAAGTAGAGGGCAAACTATACAACGAAATTTAATACATTTTTTTGTTTTAATTTTCATGGATCTACACTTGAAGCCTTACAAAATTAAATAAAAAAGTGGTTAAAGTAACTATAAAATATAATTATTATAGGAGGTAAATTAAATATGATATAACAAAATGATTAAGCCAGTTGCTAACGTAAAAAAAGTAGTTTGATACATATCATGATTTTTAATTCATTAAGTGCCTATAACGTTTACAACATCACATTTAATTCAAATAGCGTTTAATTATTTTTATTTGAAGAAACAATAAAAATATTTTAAAAATTACCTCTAACTTTTAACAAAGAACATAAAAAATGTTTTAAATATTGCTTTTAACTTTTATAATCTAATCATAATATCTAACATTATTTACTGAAGATCAAAATCGACATTCAAATTGTTTCACATATAAAAGGTATACTATCTATCAAAACGTTCACGCTATCTGGAACTCCTAGCACACGTATTACGCTCATTTATAATTTATTCGCAAACTCATCGCGGTAACTTGTACAATGGACTCGAAATTAACATTTATATCCGAGCGGAACGTACAAAGCGCGATAGTCGAAACCCCAGAACAAGTTCCCTGTCTTGCTTAAATTATAATGTACAGAATCCTGGGACCCAGGAGGAATATGGATTTCCTTCACTGGACATAACGTTTAGGTGTGAATGTTTGGAAAATTTCGGTCGGTCAACAACAAAAACGTATGCATTCGGCATGTTATATTATAAAAATACTGTATTAAGAATAATGTAAATTTTATGTACTTAATTGAAAATGGTTTAATATAATGTTATAGCTTTTTTTGCACAGTTTTTTCATATATTTCCAATAAGAAAGGTTAATAAAATGAGTACAATTCCTTTATCTTCTCTTGGTATTTATAATAGTCTTTCTTTGAGGCTTTAGAGCTGAACACGACAATCGGTCGGTTAGCAGTATAGTGGACGACTTTCCACTTTATCTCTTTGTAACCTTCTTAGAGAAATGTTTTTGCAAAATGTAATAATACTTGACTATTCTCAGTATTGTGTTAAGGAGGTCGCTATAAAATTATGTTACTCATGTTAAATTATCTCGTATACCTATTCTTGAAATGTGTGTTGTCTTTATGTTTATTTTTTCTGAGTAACTAACTACTTCAGTGTTTTTCACTCAGGCACTTATATCATTGTAAATAATTATTTAACATACTGATAATGAGTGTATATAACTGCTTTCATAGGCCAGCTCACAACATGATTTACATGTATATTTATAAAACATAACTTTCACCTATATTTAATATATGTAGTTAAATTTGGAATACAAAATATTTTATATACCCAACGGACAGTTAATAATTAAAGCAAATATGTAATATTTTTCAATTTACTCTGGCAACTATGGATCCACAAAAAACGTAGAGTATAATCATGATGCACGACATCTGGCCTCCATCGATCATCCCTGCAATTTACCGCCGCTGGCCCAAATCTCGCCCTTGTCGGATTGCTTTGACGCGTTAATGCGTCACATCTCTACTTTACATGTTATTTTATACTACTTATAAACTTTTTATATTAGGTACATGGTAGGAATATCTTATGTAAAAAATCTCTCTATAAATATGTTTCTCAAACTTGGTCAGAAACGGTCTAAAAATGCACATTATATATAGGAAAATAAAATAGAAAGATTTTGGGTGCATCAACTTATTCTAATAAAGATTTTAAAGTTATTCAATTTTCACAAACTTTCTGTACTTTTATTTGCTAAAGAGTGAAATCGCTGTGAAATAACATTTTAATGGTAATGTTGAATAGCGGCTACGATAGAATATTCTAAAGGTTGGCGTAACGGTCTAATTTCTACGCTCTTTACAAACAAAAGCACGTTGAAAAAAAATGTAATAGTTGCATTTTATGCCCGTTCGGGGAACTATGCGTGAAATTGCTATGAATGTAAGGCGCTTGGGGCAGCTTTGTTAAAATAAAATGAGTGTATTCTATCTTTTATATTAATTTAATTTTAAAACTTTACCCCATATTCCTAGGGGACAGATAAAAGACGTGCCACTAAAGAACTTTCAAGTATAGTTTATCTTTATTAATGAAGAATTTAGTATTATCTTTATAATTATTTCAAAGCCGTCGTGGCGCGGTCGTCGCACGCTTGTGATTGTGAAGATGAATTTGCGAATTCGATTTCCGCTCGGAGAAATAAAATATTTAATATTTTCATTTCCTTATTATGGTAACAAGGCGCGCTATGCTCTAGATTTCGGCTGCAAAATGCGGGATACAGCGTGAACTTGAAAAGAAAATCGCAGCTAAAAAGTAGTAATATAAAAGAACTATGTAGTCCTAATAACAATCTTGTGTTTGCCTAACATACACTAATTGGTCCTAATGTTTCGATGTAAATTAGCATAATATGTGGAGAACCGTTGGCCGATGTTTATCGCAATTGAGCATTTCTATGTAAATACGGATCGTGATTGTTGCTTGTATATAGTTGAATTGACTATCAGTCCTATTAATTACAGTGATTGAATATGTTCAGGGTAAGATATTGCGATCTTAGAATAACATTGTTGTGTATTTGCTTGTCGAGTTGCACCTGCAATTAGCATGCATATTAAATTATTTCCGCATAATTTTACGTTTTAGATTTTGGATATGTTGTACTGTTTTCAGAAACACTAGAAACCAATTAATTGGTTTATAGGTAAACACGGGCAAATAATAATTCAAATTTTACTACTAGTATTACTATCTGCTATTAATGGGAGTTAAAATCGTTATGTAGAGCTTTAATGATGAGATCGTCTTTGGATGATGGTATAATTTCTTAGGTTTCCTTTTTTTTGTATGGTAGCAGTATGTAAGTAGTGACAAGACAAAATAGTTGATGACAAAAATTAAATGCCACTTGTGAGGGTTACAGGGACCCTAATAACTTCGCTTGACGGCTATCTCGCAGGGTTGACGTTTAAACTTTACCCGTAGATGTTTACTGGCTCCCAGTAGGGGCCACTTACGAAACAACACATAAAACTGTCGAGTTAAAGACGCTGGACAAGCTACGTTCGTTTCTACCATATTTAATAGTTACTTGCTAAAATACAGGTCTTGCTAGTTTCATATGAAATTCTTTTAGCCATGGTATCATGATATCTTTCCTAAAAATTATACTTGACCTTTTGTAGAAAATTTGGGAAGAAGTAAAAAAATGTTTTTCTAATATAAAATAAGATTTGTTATAATTCCTATATTCTTTGACTTTTTACAAAATATTAAATGATGTTTTTAGAAATGCTGCATAATTTATCATGTATTTAAAGTCACAGTAAAAAAAAATCAAATTCCCAGTCTAAATTCCTAATAAATAATTGATGGAGTAAGTACATAAATAAGTTTGTCTATTAATATGAACACTTCTAGTAATTTAGTTCGCTGTATCGTCGTTAAGCAGATAATTCCGAGTAGTTACGTCGTAAGTGTCACCTGGGAGCTAATTGCCGCATTCCCCAACTGTTACATGTTGTCTTGCTTGCGCGAGAAATCTTATACACAGTACTTGTGAATAGTTTTGGAACGCTTAAATTCTAGTTTAATATTAAAACAACGATGCAGCGCATCTAAATTTTGAAATTGGATATATATATATATACTAGTGGGCCCGGACGCGGCTACGCCCGCGGAAATATAAGCCTTAATAATTAAAATAAGTTAAAAAATAATAATAAGTGGAGATTTATTATTAGAAAAAATATCTGAGTAACCGAAATGTACAAACAAAAGAAGTAAAAGTAACTAAAGGAAATTCTTAATATTAGAAAAAGTACCTAAAGTTTGCCGTGCGCGCGTACTAAACATTTTTCTATATTAAATAATTATTAATTTTTGCAAACAATATT
>DWNA01002043.1:0-12767 GCA_018249835.1 Heliconius besckei
CTTGAAACTTGGTACAGATGTTCGGGAAGAGTGTACCAACATAACAAAATAAAAAAATCGATAATCGAAAGTACGTTGCCCGCCAAATTTGAAAAGTCACCTTACTTTTTGAACACACCTCGTATAGTATCATCAGATCCTAGGCTAGGTTCGCACAAAATGCGGGACAGCAAACCGATAAAAAAATAACATATTCTGTGATATGAAAGTCATAGTTGCAATTCACATAGCAAGCGATCACACTGTTGTATGTAAATGTGTGTATTGGAAATTAAAATGTAAATCTATTAAGCTATCTCTCATGCATAATGCATGGTGCTAGTATAAATAAAACATTTTATCTAGAAATATTTAACAAATAAGCTATAAGGTATATTATTATAATAATAAATTGATTCGATTGAGGCCTTAAATACGGCAGGTTGTGGGTTTGATTTCCACTCGAGGAAATGAAATATTTACTGTTATTATATAAATATTTTCATGTCTTCGATCTGGTAATGATAGAATGAGAAATCGAAATTTCGGCGGAAAGTGGGGATTGGAAGTGTTTCAAAGAGATTGGTGTGTCTTAACATTAGGTCCCTAGGTTCATTTAAAAAATTTAACTTAGCTTCACGTTTTATCCCTAGCGGCGTAGAGAAGGGAGCGCCAAACGCTCTACGGTCTCTACATTCCTCTTTCTCTTAAATCATTTAAAATATTTTAATTAGTTAGTTTTCTTGACATTATATTAAATTTCCCAGATTCTTTATAAATTCTTCATTAAAATAGTATATATTTTTTCTTATTAACTATTCCATATTAATTAGTTTCATATTTCATTGCGAATTATATGGTATAATTAATTAAATAATGTAAAATATTATTGTTCAAAAGTTCTCTTTAATATTACGCAGCCATTTTCTCGGGAAAAAAACCAAACACGGAAGGTGGTGATTTTATATAATTACAATAAAATAAAATGAAACGAAAGAAAGCAAACGTGATACTTCTGCCAATTGAAGCATATCTAAAACGATTACTCTCCTTTCACGACGCGGCGGACCGAACGTGTTCCTTTCATACCGGCCCTCGGGGTTTTTTAGGGTCCCGTTACTCTAGGTGGAAAAACGGATGAATAAACATGAAATATGGAAACGAATATGATCCCTTATATGATCACTTTTTATAGCGTCCCGTGGATCGTACAAGAAGAAAAGAAAAATATTAATTTATAGGTATATTATAGAAAAAACAGTTACAAACTTATAGCCTTAATCCCGTTCCCGTGGAACTACAAACACACAATTGGCACGGAACCCCTTGGTGGGCGAGACTAAGTCGAGTCTGTTTTTTTTTATTTGACCGCAAAAAGGCACTATAGCAGGGTCCTTGGGAATTTACGACTTTGAAAATTTTCTTTCGTAAGTAATTTTGGCAATTATGTGTCGTAAAGAAATTTCGCAATTACACACCCCCAAGATTTTGGGGTACGTTTTTGTTTGCATGACAATAGCCCGCCACAAAGGAAAACGTGAATTACGTATAATTCCAACCTTTGTAACAGGCGGGAAACTATTATTTCGCCGCCATTTTGTGTTAAATATCTCAGGTATGTAAACGCGTTTCTTTTTTTTTTTTAATTTTTATTCATCCCGGCATTCGTATGCTGATGCGGGGTCTGCACATGTTTGACCTTTCGCTAAATGTTTGACTGCTCTGTTATCTTTCGGTGTTACGAATAATGCTTTATTTATAAAAGCTGTATTCAATTGTTATGGGTTTCTTGTTCTTCAGTATTAGGTATATTATTTATGTTTGTGCTTATTCAAAAAGTGAATACATTTTGAATTAACACAAACTTACTATACTTTTTGAATACTCAAGTGAATCCTTGTTGTAATGTTTTTATTTTTTTTAATTTGTAAAATAACACTAGGTTCCCTTTACATAGCCTGCTGTGTAGGGGATATAGCTTAACGCAAAAAAATGTATATTTTTTACCTTGAAAGCTTCCGAAACTTGGTTACCTATTAATTTGTATGTTTATATTGTCTGAATTTCAGGGACGATGGTGTGTTGTTACCTCCTGTATAGCGGTCAGAAGGCGACGGCGGACGAAGCTTTAAAATTTTACGGCAAGAAACGAACACACGACGAGAAAGGTAATTTAAATACACATTTATATGCTATTTAAATTTTTATTGCGATTCATTTTAATTTAAAATTTATAACTTCAATAAAAAATATTAATATTGCACACATTTTCTTGTTAACATATTATAAATAGAAGGTTTATTAAATTGTTAGACATGTTGAGTTGAGTTATAGGATTTGTTTCAATAATATTTGAATGTGTAATTTTGTTGTTCAAAAATGAGACAAACTACGTGAAACTAGCAAGTCTGAATTTTACATATATTATTCATGGAACTTTTCAAGACCCCTTATAAGCACCCATACCATTCCGATCAACCATCCTCTCAGACAAACACGGTACGTGTTTATTCGGTTTATTCGGCACTGTCTCGGAAAAGGCCCCACTTTCAAGTTAGTGAGTACGCATACTGTCTTATCTACATATTAGATTAATAACCTTCAAAATTTCAGCTTTGCTAAAATGACGTAGGTCTGGGGGCTCCGGGATCTCAGTCTGTATGTTTATTAAGAAATTATTAAGAGATAAGATTTTCGATTTATATGTATTTATTGTTTTAATAAACACATAACAATTGGTCCGTGTAATCGTCTTCAGGCGTAACAATCCCGTCGCAGCGGCGCTACGTGGAGTACTACGCGGCGCTGGTGTCGGGGCGGCTAGCGTACCGCGCAACGCGCGTGCACGTGCGCGAGCTGCGCATGTCGCCGCCGCCCGCGCTCAACGGCGGGCAGTGCACGCTCGAGCTGGTCGTGTCGCAGGTGGAGCCGCAGTTCAAGGTGCGCTACTGTAAACGCGACAGGTTATGGGTTCGATTGCTACTCGAGGAAATTAAATATTTCATATTTTCATTTCTTTGCTCTGGTGTCGAGGTAGCGCATGACGTTGAGTTCCGCCACTCAATACGCAATGCCTCCAGAATTTTGCAGAAAAAGAGGAACGGAGAGCCTTAACATCCTTCGACTACCTTGCTGTGTGCGGGATACAGAGCGTGAAGTGAGATAAAAAGTATAGTAGGTACTAGGCATCATAGTTATGATATGCTAACAAAATGACATGGTAATTATGAATCCATCCCATTCACTAACTTGCTGACCTCACTCGAAACAACTCAAGAGGCACAAGCATACCACTATAAACGTGACAGTTGCGGATTCGATTCCGCACTAGGGGAAATGAACTATTGAATCTTTCCATTTCCTGATTCTGGTAATGAAGCAAATCAATATACAAACAGCTATCAGTTGCAAAATTTGTATATGTATAGATATTCATTACAATGTTTTACATATTGTTGTCTACCCTTAGGCGTCGCTGGGTAGCCACGAGCTGCGCCGGCATGAGACGACGGCGCGCGTGGCGCTGCAGGCGTGCACTCCGCTCCAGGGCGACATCAAGGTGGACGTGTACTGCAAGCCCAAAATGATGATGCGCAAGGAGAAGCTGTTTCACTTCTGGTTCAATACCTTCTTCGTGACCGCTGAGGTGGGCGCCACGCCCGTGCCTGCGCCTAGTGATAGTTAGTATACAAGTGTTTTTTAATTCTAGGAAAAGATAAGATATATTTTATAGTAGATAGCAGGTAGACAGAGGGAAGTTATTGTTGAGTAATGAGACATTTCATTATTAATTTATTATTTATATATACTTATTTTTGAATATTTAAAATGTAAAGAAATATGACTTAAATCACGGAAAGGCCTAAAAAGATGTTTTGGTTTTTCTTGTTATAATATGAGGAAATGAAAATAATAAATTACGAAGTTGGGTTTGAACCTGTTTGTTACAGTATCGCATAGATATGGTGCTTGTTTCTTGTGTTGTTTATTGGTGTAAACAGATGTTTTAATAGGGTAGATACCCGATACAACTGTCAGGGTACGACTGAGTGATTTAATTATGTAGATTTCCTTATTCAATTGGTTTTGAGTAATGTTAGATAGTTGAGTGATGTGCGTGTTATTGTGTATGTGTACAGGGATAAATTCCCAAAGTACCTCACCTAAGGCTTTTATATAAATAATAATTTATGTATTCATATAATTAAAAACTAGTTATTATATTACCATTAGGTCCAAATTTAGAAACGTTCAAACTGACCCTGGACAAGTGGCAGCTGGACGACGCGCACAAAGACAAGCAGCATAAACTGTATAGCCCAGAGTTCAAGGTATGCAAGTATAGTAATATTTTTTTATTTATCTATAATTTGTATCCCGCATATAGCAAGGTAGGTGGAAGTAACCTCTTTTACCTACCACGTACCACTTCAAATTGAGACATGGTATTTTGAGTGATGGAAGTTAACACCACATTTTTTTGGTAGCAAAGTGAGGGAATGACAATAATTCATTTCTATGAGTGATAAATAAACTTGTACACCTCACAGTGAGATAAAGAAAGAAAATTATTTAGAAAATGTATTTATATATATTTTTACAATATGCATATTTAAGAATGTTTTTCAGAAAACCATATATTCTTATATAGAGTTTTAGGCAGTTTTTATAACAGTAAAAGTAAACAATGTCAGCAAAGGTTTTCTAACAAATAATAAATGTTTAATAGTAATTTTAAACTTTATATTTTCAACAAATATAACAAATACCTATTATTTTCACCAAATAACAAATAGAAAATACTGTACAGAAGGTGTGCCACAGCGGCTCAGAATCTAAAATACAATAATCACCCTTAATATGCATATTTCAGGTGGAACTAATCATACAAAAGCAACCCGACTCCTCAACGTTTAGTACTCAGTCGCTACGGGCGCCCTCCACGCCCTCCTCCGCCTCCACTTGTTCCGAGAATGATGAGCACTGGGACTCTGGTGAGGGATTTACACCTAACGATTATAGTGTAGACACGGCTTTATACAGTGTGGACGCTCCTTTCTACAGTGTGGAGACACCCTTGTATGGTGATAGTGAGCAAAGTGTGCAAACGCCTTTATATAGTATGTCTGGCGTTGGTATGGAACAGTCTGAACGGGTGAACACACCCTTATATAGCACATCAAACGATTTGTATGGGTATAAGCAACTTGAAGTTTCGACTTCTTGTGATGTAGGTCTTAGTGTGACACCTCCCTTATACACACACGTGCCACAGCTAAATATTCCTGTGAAAGAACCCTTATATATTACGAAGTGTACTGACAGAACTGTTGTTCTAACTCCGCCTTTATATACTTTAACATCGAACACAGTGGGTGTTGAGCCAGTTTTACCTTACCAAAATAATTGTATGAACAGGCCTTTATGTGCAAATGATAAGACAATCTTTGAACCCACTGTATGTTTACCTTGTAAACATAAATATAGCGTAACTACTTTAGCCAATGAAAGTATATTGAGTGGAGCGGCACCAGCTATATCTAATACAAAAAATTCTACCCCCAAAAAGTCCCCATCGTTATCCTATAAATTTATTGATGGTCAGTCTGATACACCTTTATATTTTGTCCCCTGTAATAACGTCTTGTGTACAAAATTGCACAAACTATGTAATCTGCAAACAGAAAAATATACAAATAAATTGTTTTATGATGGAAATTTTACAAGTCAGATAGGATCTAATAAGTTTAGTCTAGATAAAAGTGATTGCGAGTCCCCCTACATTAATATAGTCTGTGGCCCCAACTGTCACAGACAATTAGTAAGTGATGGTCAAAAAACAGAAAAAAAAGATAAAATTAGCAATAATAGTACTTTATCTAGTAAATTACATTCTGATTGGTGTGAAGGGTCTATAAAAAATAAACGAAGTTCCGATAGCGATATGTACGAAATGCTCCACGAGTCAGAGCAATGCCATAAAAAACCGAACTGTCAAAACATAAATAAATTGTCACTGACAAAATTACCCACAGATAAAACACACGAATTGGGTGATTTAAAAGTTTATTCCAATTGTAGTAGTGAATTGACAGATAATAATTTAGATACAGTAAAAAACGATGTATATTTTCCCGTTGATAATACTTATGATGAACCCAACGCTGAATATGTCGAACCGAAAACCGAAAAACCCGTTGAATGTACTGCTAAAAGTAAAAATGTTAAAAAAGAAAAGAAATGTAGGGATGTATCTAAAAGTAGACTTTTAGGGGACATGAGAGCGTCTTGGAGGGAGTTCAGTGGAAAATTCGGTGAAAATAGGAAAAAGAATCATAGAGATGATTAGTAGTACTTTTTAAATTTTTACACAAAGGAATATGTATTAAAAATGCCTTAGGAATGTTAAAATTATAATTAAAATATGTGAAAAAGCAAAAGTTTCCATAGACCCCATATATGCTAAAAAGCTTTTCGAGGTCTAAAGTCCAAAAAAATTTTAATTTTTTTATTTGCTTCTCGTTTGTTCTCATATATTTTATTTGCAGTGATGAACCCAACATTTCTACCAAATCTTTTATATTTTTACATTGTTATAGCTATCTTAACCGGACTGTGGCCATAATATATAATGTTGTTAAAAACATAATGATCAAATTGAGAACCTCTTTCTTTTTGAAGTCTGTTAAAATCGAGCTTTCATAAAATTTATAAGGTAAATTTTTGAAAATAAATATATACCCACATAAATAATTAATATGTTTCTATGATTTTATAATTCACGTACGAATTATTGTTTAAATTCAGTTTAAATGAAATACTTATTTTAATAATAATAATAGGTGTCTTAAGTAAAGTGTAGTTTAAAGATACTTGGGTAGGATTATTAGGAAATTATTATAGTAAAATAATAATAATTAAAAATATTTTTTTGTTTTTTTTTTCGTTATTGCTGTATAGCTTTAACTTTAAAATAAGATGCTCGAATAGAATTTAATATTTTATGCGGGCTGTACATATAATGTCACACGTATTATAGGACCGTTTTAGTTTAATCATTTTAGGTTTAGTTTATATAACGTGTTAAGTAAGTGTATGTTTTTTTTTCTTGTTATTGTATTGTTGTTGTTCTAGGACTCATTTTAAAAAAAATGAAGGCAACTTTTAATTAAGTTTTGTTTGTTGATTTTTATTTTTTTTCCTAATATATTTATTTAGATGAATAAATCGTCAGTTCTCATTTTGAAGATTTTTTGATTGATAAATATTTAAAAAAGTTCAACTATAGCAAAATAAAACTGAATAATCTCAAGCCGATAACGATTTTTCACCTTTTTTATAGTTTTTTTGTTATTACCTAATTGTGTGAAATGAACAGACATTACAGTACAGTACGGTCAAATGAGTCGTGGCGGCCCTGAAGTTAATCTTCCTGAACTTTTGTGCATTGATCAAGTAAGAAAATGCCGTAAAACCAAATCTACGATACCATATATATAACCTCAGGGCGGCCACGACTGACGAGTCGGCACTATAGTCACGGTTAAATGAATCCGTGTCAGAGTTTAGACGAGGGTAAATAAAACAGATTTGAACCCGCAATAATTGTTTTCAATCTAATACGTCCACAGTACGCTACAATATCGTATTTAATTATTTTAACATATATATTTATTGTTTAAGTACCTTTAGATTACATAGATATGGCACTATAACTTTAATTACAATATTACTAATTGTAACGGGCTCACAACACACATAGAATATAAAATATAATTATATATATTATTTAAATGACCTCTCATATTGTACCCTTAGCCTATGTGCACATATATATGTTTATATAAACACTCTGCATACATAATAAATCATGCCGCTATTTGGTTTTGGTCTAATCACTGTGAGGAAATTTTAAAAAAAGGATGTTTCGTAATTTTTTTTAATTTCTAAGCAATCAAAGTGTTGTGAATGTTTTCCTTTTTTATATTACTTTCTTACTTATTATTATCTACGACAGTTTAATGATTTTCTATATAAGAATTCACATTTTATTAACAGTATTACACCTTATTGCCAAAAAAATAGAAATATTTGAGCAATGTTATATGGGAGAAATAATAATTGTTATTAATAAAGTCTGGAATAAAACCCACGACTTAAAATGTATGTAGATGCAAATTTAACAAAATATATATCGTGGGTTAAATTATTTCAAGCTGCGTCATTTTAAAAGTATAATTAAATATGATTTACTTGAAAAACCAACAACCACTCATTTCCTATTTATAATGTGACATACATACATATATATGAGTATAACACTCGTGTGTGTACAACAGGGGCGACGTGCGAACGCGTCGGCCGTTACCGCCCGCTGTCGCCCGAAAACAGCACGCACACGTAAATATATTATACGCTAGTATTGCCCCCATAACCCATTAACCCCATTAATCCTTACCTGCAGTGTCTCATGTAAATATACGCATTGTCCTAAGTACACTGTTAGCAGCTAAAACCAGGCTTTGGTTTTAGCTGCTGCTGCAACCTTGACCAAAATTGTTCTAATAATGCCTTATGTACCCATTCAGTCTTTATACCCTTCTTTTACCCCACACATTGTATCTTTTTTAAAAATATCATAACTGATCTACGTACATCAGTTTTCCACCACCCTTTTTTCTTTTTAATTATATGAGCTAAGTAAGTACTTCTGATTATAATTCTGTACATCGAGATATATTCAGTTTCAAAGTTTCTACTTTAAACTGGCGTCCTTCCATTATACCTTTATGCCCCATTCATTCATCATTATCCCCATTGAACACCATTCCAACCTCAAATCCCTGCTTTCTTTCGTAGGTTGTACTCCAACTTTCCCTTTTTTACTCCTTGCGTCTTGTACGCGTCTTATATGTAGGCTCATTTATCCTAATTTTTATATATATATATTTAACTATAGAAGTTGTCTCATTTATTAAAAAAAGAATTAAAAAATACTAATTAGTGTGAATGAGCCTTTTCAGTGAACATGTGCGTTTTTAATAGATTTTTAAATAGTATAAAATACAATATATAAAATGCATATGATTCTATGTGTCGTACGAGGCGTTCCTCCATTTTGTTTTTGTCAATAAAATCGTTCCCAGCACGTTAAGTTATGGCGTCACACTAATCGGCATTTAAATTATTTTGTTTTGAAAATAAATGTAAATAATAATATGTTAATTATATTTTCAAAGCAAAAGCTTATAATATAAGTTGAGTTACGTTTTTTACGTCACGCTTTTTTTCGTTGGTTTTGTTATCATTCAGTTCATTATTTATGCCAGTTTTTTTTTTAAATAGAATGGCCAATTTTTTCTTCCAGGTTCTTGTGATGCTTTCTTTTTTGTGTTTTTATTTTGCCAATAACAATGTGCATGCCTTTAAGTTTGAACAGAAAAATATAAAAAAAATATATTGTTTATATTTTTTTGTGTAAAATTTTAACTTTTTTTGTTGTATATAAAAAAAACACAATCACTTCTTTTCTTTGTTCTTGTGGAATGTGTAATGTGTGTTGGTTTCTTAGGAAAATATTTGAATCAATATTTATTATTTCCACTTTTAAATTGCTTAAAAAAATTAAATATTTCTTTAAGTTCTATTATTATTAATTGAAAATAATTCTTATTATAATATAAAGCATGGGTTTAATAAATATTCTTTATGTCATTCACAATAACATTCATTCTCACTCGCTTCGCAAACCGAACGCATCACACATGCCACACAATTTTTTAACGCCAATGTTTTTTTTAATTTATTCGTTTTTTTTTCGGCTTCTTCCTTATTAATCAATATATATAATAATTATAAATATAGAGGCGTTTCAAAATTGCTTTATTTTTATTAATGTTTAAATTTTTTTGCACGAATTGTCCAAGATTTTGACATTTTTAAGCTTATGACTTAATTTTCATACATTTCGATGCTTAAAAAATTTCAAACATCAACATGTGGCATATGTAATCGTTCTAAAGCTTATACGGGTCTCTTAAATTTTTCAGGTGAATCTACGTACTTGTGAGGGAACGGGGAAGCACCTTAACCCTAAAATGGCGTAGGGTAAAATAATAATAATATTATAAAGCCTTCCGACTTGTGACTTTGAACAGTTAGTGTTCTATGTGTGTTAACGTGTAGATATTAAATTATAATACGGGTTGTGCCATTGCCCTGGATTTTTTGGAATTTTTGAAAATTATGTGATATATAATATGAAAAGTGAACTTTAAGTGCTGATTGAGGACTCTTTAGTAACTGGTGGACTTGACATTTTGTTTTTATTGTACTATCGATTTTCCCCCAATTTCTTGTCGTATGGTCACAACGTTATTGTATAGCAAATCTTATGAGTGAATAAGTACATTTTACGGTATTCTACAACTACACTCAGAAATGTCAATTAGTGTTTGACTAGCGTTAAAATAGTTTTTGGGTCAGTAAAATGTTAATTGATGTTTTTGTTGAAGTGTGGTGGTTAATTACAATATTTTATTGGTTATGCGTTTTTATGGAAGCTCTGTTGATTGCTTTGGGGACAAGGTTTTTAAATTTCTTTTTTTTAATAACAATACAGATATCGAATATTAATTTAAAAACATTGTTCTGATATTTATTTAACTATTTATAGTTATAATGGCCAGTGTCAAAGTCGTATTTCTAACTGTAGGTGTTTCTCAATGTTTAATAATGACAATATTATTTGATAACAAACAGAATTGTTATTATAATTTTGATTATAATTTTGATTTTTTGAAAATTAAGTAAAGAATGGAACGGATATGAGTTTTGATTAAGAGTTGACATGGTTTGGTTGTCCGTAGAAAAAAAATACAGATTTGGCCTACAATTTTTGGTATTTTTTACTCAAATCTAATAACGAAACAGATTTTTTGCGTATGAATTAATATGGAACCAATGCTGTGTGGTGCTCCTTTGTTTTAATAAAAAAAATAATGCATCCTTCGCACGGAACGAAATGACTATACATAAAAAATATATAAATAGATAGTTAAGTGTGTCTGTACATTTAATATTTACCAAAACATTAGTCCGGGGATGCCCCGAAACTGGGAATATATGAACTTTTTGACCATCCGTTTTTTCTATCATAAAGTATTTTAACATACTAATGGGCGTTTCTCATTAAATTACAATAGTTTCGTTCAAAAGCTTGAAACGAGCGACGTCGCGGGCAACAAACTAGTCTTTTATAATCTTTTTACAAGGTCAGTCTCTATTTCTCACTGGCTGTATTAAAATTAAGCTTGAAATAGTACAAACAAATTTTTCATACTAAATAGCGGAATATTGGTATTATTTTAATGTGAATTTTTTTATGCGATTTTTTTTGTTGTTTATTCAATCATTAATTAAATCTTTTCTTTTTATAGATATGTTTAGAGAATTACAATGCCGTTAGGCGAGGCAGATGTTCCCACCTGGTCTAGAGTGTAATGTGCTTATGTAGAACTGACAAAAGTATTTTTTTTAAAGAAATATTATAATAAGCTTATAATAGTTTAACAATATTTAATGTCTATAATATTATTTTCATTTTAAAGTGAAAATTACAAAAAAATATGTTTAAATTTAAAAATTTACAGACCAGATCTTAGTTCTTCAGAAAATAGTAACTTTTTTTCTTTACAAATATTTTTCTCATAACATTTTTTTATTAATTTATTGTATATTTATTGAATGACACATGTCTTACATGGTTTTTTTAAAATATAATTTTGGTTTTGTTTTTTATAAGTGCATTACTACTTTAGGTCTAATTTTGTTTGACTTAGTCCAAATATCGGACTGTAATTTCGTAGATTCAAAGATCTCAAAAACTGCCATCATTTTTAGGCTATGTCACTATATTATGAGATTTGTATAACAGTATAATATAAATGGTTAAAAATAAAATATAATGTGATCCATATTAATAATTAGCTATATATAATACTTTATTATTTTCTTTGTATTTTTGTTTTTTTTTTGTATTGTACATTTTAATTTATAATAGTTTAGTTATATTATACAAATCTCATAATGTACATAAATAAGTAAAAAACAACCGTTTTACAATTTCACTTTCAGTCCAAATGACTTTACCCAAAGATGCAATACTTACATGTATTTTCATACAATTCATTTTTTTATTTTAATTTAATATTTGTAACATTCTTTTTTTCGTACATTAATAAAACCTTGCGTAGTGTAAAGTCGCGTTAATTATTATTTTTTATTTTTTTTAAATATTGGCTTTTTTTTAAATGAAACTGTTATTATTTTGGCTCAATGCGTCTTTATACTACATAAGTTAATAGTAAACATATAAAATAATTACATAGTAAGAACTTTTTAAAAAAAATCAATTATGTTATTGTTTTGTGTGTTTTGTCTACACTTTTCATTTAAAAAAAGTTTAATAAACTTACACAATTGTGATGTTTTAAAGCATGTGGAAAGGATATGGAATATATATGATGTTAGGATCTATGGTTGTTTTTTTACAAACTAAAAATAATAAATGCATGCTTTTTTTTAATTTCTCATAAATCATGGAAAATATAAACTGCCTTTTGAAACAAGCATTAGATACTAGCATCTTAATCCAATATTTGGTTTAATATATTAAGATTTCACTTTAAATTACATTTATATGAAAATTGTCCATCACAACTTGAAATTGTATACAACTTGAAACTTTTTCAATTTTTTTTTTTAATAAAAAAAAACAACAATAATTT
>DWNA01002044.1:0-12764 GCA_018249835.1 Heliconius besckei
CGATATATACCAATATATTAAAATATTAATTAATTTGACATACAATTTATTCCGCCATGTTAATAACAACCGTCGTTGCTAAGCAACTATTTGCAAAGTTTGTTGTTAGAAAACGTCACCCAAAATGTGCTTGCTTAACGCAACTGTAAATAATTTCATAAATATTCTTATAGTTCAAGCGGGCGTAGCCGCGTTCGGGTCCACTAGTAGTACTATATAATTAAAATTCCCAGCAAATATTATACCTTATACGCAGTGGGCCTCGACAGGGCGGTCACGAGGCTTAACAATTTACGCGCGACCGTCGCCTACTAACGTTACCAAATGAAAAATTGACGATCGAACACACTGTTGGAATAATATGACCTTAATAGCATCTGAATATAAACACGCTGGTTACGGGTTGGATTTCCATATGAAAAAGGAATTATTTTTATTTTCTCTCTCTGTTAATACAATAAAGGGATGAATTCAGCCATTCAACACACAATGTTTCGAATGTTAAATGGAAAAAGGGAATGGAGTGTCCTTCGTATCACTAGGCTCCCTTTCCCTACTATATGCGGAATGTAGGTAGTGTGAAGCTAACTAATGAGGAGAAAATTATAGTGGTTTTCTTTTAGTTAAATACACATCTCTAATTGTTTAATTTTTACGTTAATATTAACATCCCTTAAAGCGTTTGTTTCCCCAATAAAAATGTTTTTTTGAATAACCAATATCACCATTACTTATAAATTCAAACGATATTTTGATTTTTTTCTAGGTATTTTAAAGTCACATATATTTTAAAGTTCTCTACTTTTAAAAACTATTAATATTTATGTGTTAAGCAAATCGAATTGAATAAATTTACTTGGAAAAAGCTTTTCAAAGGTTTGCTAATGTTTGAAAAATATTTGGCACGCCCCGCCATATCACAATGAACTGGCTGTATGGGATTACTGTGAACCACGCGAACTTACCTATTCTATAGGTATACTTAGGTAATATTTGTATGGTACCATTAATTATTTGCTAGCCAAATTAGCAAAGAAATTCTTGCTTATCATTGTATAATATCTCTTAAGAAACATTATTCGTTTCTGTCTCACAGCGAGGTAGCCAGAGGTAACCTAGTGTTAAGACACTCTGGTCCCAATAAGACATTCCTGTCCCCCACTCTCCGCCGAATTCTGGAGACTCAACGCCACGCTTTACCATTGAGAGAGATGAAATGAAAATATTAACATATTATTAAATATTAATTACATACCCTCGAGTGCCAATCGAACCCATAACCTATCGCATTTACAGCCGCACGTCCTTACGCAAATGATCTTACGAATTTGTATATTATATTTAGTTAAGTTAAAATGCATTAACACACTCCTTAAAACAAATTTCACATACTAATAAACGTTTCAAGTTAACATTGCGTAAGAACACCTCAAAACTCGAATATTTTAAATGAAAAACTCTGAACTTAACTTCACGCTTTATCCCCAGCGGGATAGTCAGAGAGAACGGAACTACATACCTCTTCCGTCTCGTCCACTGTCATACATGTCCTTCGGGGAATCCTCATGCTGTTTACGTGACATTCCTCCAGTATATTTGATACTGTATTTTCGAAGGTCAACCGAGATCTCCACCTACCTCTCTTACCACTCACTTTTCCATCCTTAATCTTGAAAAACTCTATTTCCATTTAAATTTGAGCTGCAATCCACATCAAGGCTATATTTTCGTTTCGTATCTGCTATAGCCCTTTGCGATTATCTGGCGGACTAGCATCTATACTAGCGGGTGAGATAAGGAGGACGTTTACATACTTTATAGGACCGCGGCACGCGATGTTGAACAATCGATCGATAAGATACGGTGGGTAATGTCGTTGGTACCTATATGTGTGTGAAAAATGTGGATTTTTGTTATATTATTGAATTTATATTCAAATTTACAATAAGAATTGTATTTTTTGTAGTATCTAATACTATATATAATATAGAATTTTAGTTATTTTTTTTTTTTTTTAATTTTTATTTTATTACTACCATTTAACAATGCATACAAAAACTTAAACTGTGTCCTGCAAAACTCTTTGCGAGTTTGACTGCAGGATCTCGAGTCTCTATACATATGATCTAAATAAAAATTACATTAATATTAGATCAAAATTAAACTAAGAAGTATTTTCTGTCAACTGTTCAATTAACAGTTGACAAAAAATAGATATAGATAGCTTAGTAGCACAATCTAGACTAGAGATTTCAACCTGTAGCCTCGTGTTAGACACTCCGTTCCCCATTTTCTGCCGATTTCTGGAGAAAGAAATGAAAATATAAACGTAAATAAATATTTTACTTCCTCGAGTGGGGATCGAACTCACAGCCGTCGCGTTACAGGTACCCCTTGTGCCGCTGCTCCACGACAACCTTAATATGTAACATATGGCATATTTCTGTATTAATGCGAATTGTCATTGGGATATTTGTGTACCTACTATTGTGTCAACGCGCCAAATATAATATAGCATATACGAATAATTAAAAAAGAAACTTTATCTTTTCTTCCTACGAATGAAGTAAAATACAAAAATATTTTAAAATTCCAAGTAAATAATATATTTGTCGTAATCTCTAACTATATTAATTAAAAATTGAACTTAGGTATATCTATTAAAAATAATATCTGAACTCTACTTTCACGAATCCCTAGAACACCGTGTGCGTGTTAACACGATCTGTTCACATTTTTTTTTATTTGCACAGATAAGTCGTTGTAGTCGCGACAATTACTTTTGTATTTAAAGGTATTTAAAATACGTAGAGTCGATTTGTTTGAATTTTTTATTGACTTTATTAGCTATACTAAAAATCAGCTTTACGCTGTATCCCGCACCCAGCCGGGTAGGCAAAGGGAACATAGCGTTAAGACACTCTGTTCTCCACTTTCCGCGGAATTATGCGTGTTGAGTGGCGAAACTCAACGCCGTGCTTTGTTTCAAGTGCTTTAATAAAATGTATATTATGTCCTTTGTCCTTGAATAATATGTGAAGAGTTTCGTGATAATCAGTTGAGTAGTTTTGACGTGAAAGCATAACGAACAAACTTACATTGAAATTTATAATATTTGAAAGATTATTTATTTTATTTATTTATTTATTTTAACACTTTATTACACCAAGTGACATACATATATGGAATAAACAAACACATCTTTGGAACTCAACTGTATTTATGTATATTAATTAACACTTAGATAATACAGTACAAATACAAGTTATGGGGTTTCTTATTTGTTAGATTTCTTTGTTTTTAATTAAATTTAATTAAAATTTCTAAAGCAAAAAAAAAATTTAACAACAAAATTGATTATTTAAAAAATAAATAATAATTAATATAGATATATTTTAGCAGGTTTAAATCTATTCTAGACCCTCAGAGGACGTATAAGCATTCGTGACTCAGCAACTCGATAGCGCCGCCTCGCTTCGCTGTAAATTAAATCTATTTGTCAACTAACGATCGGAAGATTATAATTTGTTGTGATATACTGTACTGGCTGGTGCACGTGATTCAGTTTATGTGGATTATTATAGAAATAGATATCTAATGTACTAGCTCTCTCTCTCTCTCTCTGTCTCAGTGTAGGCAAAGATGATATGAAAAGTTAAATGTCACTTTTCTCTCCATTTCTATAAACGCTTATATTATAAATTCGAAAGTAACTCTGTCTGTCTGTCTGTCTGTCTGTCTTTTACGCAATCAGGGCCAAACCGCTAATTTAATTGTGATAAAATACTTGAGGGTCTCGGGGTGAACATAGAATACTTTTTTTTCTCATGTTTGTAATATTTTCGATATATACCAATATATTAAAATACTTATTATAATGACATGCAATTTATTCCGCGACCGTTGCTAAGAAACGATTTGCAAAGTTTGTTGTTAGAAAACGTCGCCCAAAATGAGCTTGCTTAACGCATCTCTATTGAAAACTGAAAATAATTTCATAAATATATTTAATAAATATTCGTATAGTTCAAGCGGGCGTAGCCGCGTACGGGTCCACTAGTCATATATAAAGTAGAGAACGGATCGGTTAGCAAATAGGAATATCATTTTAAATATCTAGCAATTAATATTGTTATAAGGATGTAGGGTAGATGTCAAATAAAAATATTAAATAAATAATAATTTACCTACCTAGATTACCTACCTAGGTTACCTACCTAGATGCTTCTACCATATTTCTTAATCAAAATTTCTTTTTTTTATTAAAATTTTTGTGGGGATAGATGTTTGTTCCACTTTATTGCAAAAGTACTAAACGGATTTTGATGAAACTTAACACAACTCGTAGATCAGAATAAAACATAGACTATTTATTTTTGTATAATTTTGATATAATATAATAAAAAAATTAAAGCGAGTAAACCCGCGTATGGGCTGCTAGTTCTACATAATTTTATATTTGATAGCACACCCAATCCCTCCTTTCATCCTTTCAATAGAATAGTAACAAAATATTTATAATCGTCTTTCTTTAAACCAATTATTATCAATTGTAATGCAATTATATTTTTACGATATTCAGTGAACAATAAAAAGTTTTTAAGCACAATAGGAGATATGACAAGCTATGACGAGAGGACCCCCCGCCTCGTTTAGCTGGACAAGATAAAAAAAAATTAATACCGAAAAGCTACTCTATATATAGAGCTTTAAGCTTGATATTTCTATTTATATAAAAAAAACTTTAAGTGGCGCTAAGTCTTTGTGAAACGAAGTTACACGCATCAAAAACGTTTATGCTTGTATGAATGTGGAAATTTGTTGTTCTGTTGCTTGGATAGTTGAGGGTGTGGATTGTTGTTAAATGTCTTATTAGGCAACAGTGTTGGCAGTGGGCGCCCGCGGCTTACTTCATACGGGCTTTGATAATGTCAGTAAGTACCTACTGGCTTTGGCCTTGTTAAATTTAAAGTAAATGATAATAATTTGAATTTTAAATGAGAAAAAAATTGAATTTTACTATTCCTGTACAATCGAGACGTATATAAAAAAAGAATTAATTTTCAGTTTTTCAGTTGCGGCGTTGAGTTTCGTGATTCAACACGCAATGACGCCAGAATTCTCCAGAAAGTGGGGAACGGAAGTGATTGGAGCACGGAATGTCTCAACACTAGAGTTCAAGGTTCTTCTGCTTATCCTGCCACCATAAAGGTTGTTGACAATATTAAAGACGATTAAAATAAAAATGTTTTTGACGGCTATGAATTCGAATATTTTATTAGGTACAGAGGTAGGTACTAGGGCAAACAAAAAGGAGAGAAGCTTCAAAAACTCATTATGTTGACTGATTTATAATTTCTTTATACCATTACATTGACATAAACATTACGTTTTTTATAAAAAAAAATTCCAATATGGTTTAAAAAAAGGAACAATAATTTCCATTAACAAGCATTCATTATCGTCGTTGCCCAAACCTTGTCTCGATACATTTCGAGATTCGTTCACTTAATGAGTACGTTGGGTAGCTTAGGTCGTAATTTAGCGTGAAAGTTGAAGGGCTATTTCGGGTTCGCATTGTCTTGTCTGGATGGTAATTGCTGAACAGGTGGGGTTAACTCAGGTTCCCTTGTCGTGGGCCGGTCGTGGGTCCTTTGGTAATAAGTGGCTTAAATCCGAAATCTTTGCTTCGGGTTTTTGGACACGGATGTAGAGTTTTGGAAGAGACCTTTTTTTTGTTATTGAATTTTGTTTATTCTTTTTCAACAAAAATAGATTGAGTGTGGGGGATGGTGGGAGTGGTCATTGTTTTTTTATAACTACCCAGCAGAGATGCCTAATGGGTAAATAGAGTAGCTACATGTAAGGTATACACTATAAGATATGAAAAAATAAGAAATGTGTTAAATTTTAAGACTGTAAATTTAAGTGTAAATTTTTTATAATACCTATCCTTTAAAAGGAGATGGACTAGGCCCCCTCTGCCTTACCCGCTACATGCGGGATACAGCGTGAAACTGAAAATAATAATAACAAAAATATATATATCAACAAAGAAACATACCTATCTGAAACAGTGTAATTTCGCGAGACGTAATCGCGGTAAACGCTTTGACATGCGTGCGTATTAATCTACTTGGTCCGTGGGAACCGTCCGGTCGTTACGACCGCCTTGAACATACGTCCCGCTCGGAACCCGACAAGACAAGCTGCATGGAACCTAAATTAATGTGCTAAATTTCACTTAACTTAACCCCCAATTTGGTTTGGGAATAATTATTGTCTAACCGAAGCGAAAGTATAAACTGGTTTTGATTATATTTTTAGTTACCTTTTTTAAGTATTTATTTATTTTATGTTGTATATTCAATAATGTCGCCCTCCTGTCTTAAGATATGTGTGATGGGAAGTGGTATTTGTAGATGCTTATTTTACTAAGGAGAGATTTATATTAACAAGTTTATTTGGGCTTCGCCACACTGCACAAGATATCTGGTAAAGGCTGGTGGGAAGTGAAATTAAGATGAGAAGATATCTTTTTCTGGTCTAGTTAAAATAGATAGATATAGATTTTGCTATTAAGTAAATACATTCGAAATAATACTTCTAATATGTTTGCTATATTATGTAAAAAATCAAATATTTAAGTTGGAAAAATGAAAACATTTTGGAAATATTGGAACTACGAGATTGACTTTTAAAGAATAGAGTTAGTAATATCTCTATAGATATATTATATTTGCCGAGTCGTGGTCGTGGTCGGCAAACTTCAACCAGATGGAGGGACGACCTACGGAAGACGGTAGGAACCCGCTGGATTCAAAGAACGCAGGTCGGTCGGCGAGCATTAGAGGAGGCTTATGTCCAGCAGTGGCCTTTGAAAGGCTGATGGATGGATAAGTACCTATAAAAAATTATATTTTTATACGGCACGATACCAAATTATATTTTTTTATTCTTCCACGAAACCCCTATCAATAGTAAATTTAAAAAGAACACCCCATAAAAAACTCTATTTATATAATTATATTTCCCAATACTTATTACTATAATAAAACAATTTTCAGACGTTTGGCGATTATTTTTGGTGCTATATCACAACACTACCTGGCACGCGCCGTTTTTTGGCTTCAACCTTCTACTAATTGTTTGGGTCATCTTAGGTTGCCCCATAATGATGGGGTAGAGGGTAGAGCTGGCTATAAAGTAGCAGATTCATATGCCACGGAAATTACTTACTGTTAATGATGAGGAACATTTCGTGTAATCGTATCGAGACACTTAAGTATTTCTGGGATGACCAAAATTTTGTTTATTTATATTTTATTCTTATAGATGAATACCTAGTAGGTACTGGTAAAATATTGGATAATATCTATTTTTAAATCTATGTTTAAACATATTTATCATAAAAATAGTTATTTCTCGATCGAACCTACAACCATCGCGTGTTACCAGTTATCAATCTCCAATTTTTCAAAGTTCTACAGAATTATTTTCTTTTTAGTATGAAAAAGCTCTAAAAACAATTCAAACCCTGAAATTCCATGGTCGCTCTACAGTCATCCCAAAATACTGTTAGTCTTAATCTCCGCAATAATTGCTGCCATTTTTGGGATCATAAATCATATATCTAATTAGGTATACCTTCGCTTGTTACGATGATAGCAGTTTTTCTACTATCTTTAATTTTGTGCCGACTTTATGGCAGTGACGTGGATATATGACGATCGTTCGGTAAAATCGTTCGAGGCCATCTTTTATACCTGCGATGTAACAGTATAAAATTCTTTACGTTATTCCTGCGTTTTAGGGTAGACAGAGAGATATCTTGGCCAAATCCATTCACCATAGGTCTAGAGACACTTTCAAGCAGGAATCTGGCGTCCAGTGATCTTCTTGATAAAGTGGCACAAAAATTAAATATTGTGTGTTTATAAGAATCTACAAGATTTATTTTTCAAATTTAGAATAACATTTGAATTGATCTTTCTGTGTACAGCTTTTTTGGGGTTTTCAGTCTTAATATTTTGTTAGTAAAATTTATGAGGTGGAGACTGATTCAAAATATGAATATTCCATTACCTGAAATATCTGCGGCGTATCGATATAAATGTCATAATGGGAACGGAGTGTCTTAGCACTAGGTTCCCAGGTTCTCTCTGCTTACCCTGCTATGTGCGACATAGGTACAACTTGAAGACAAAAAAAAACTAAATTCCTGCAACAAAACTTGTAATGAGCACCTGAAACACACAATGGAAGGTAATATTTTAAGGTCGCAGTCTGTGTCTGCGCATCCACGTCCCCGCTATCGGCCAATCGTAGGGAGGGCGGGAACCATAACGCTTTGAAAAAAGCTGATCGCTCATGCCGATAACATCCGCTCGGAGGATACTTGACAAGTTTCGAGCATAAAGGATTATAATAATTACTTCGATATATTAAACTGGAGAGAGGTTGTGTTGTGTAATTTAGTATAATAAATGTTTACGATTTTATTTTTTGAGCCAGATGTGGTTGTGGATTCCATTTGTTGGGTGAAAGAGTGCGAGAGAGAGAAGAGAGTTTGTTTTAATAGAAATTTGTGTAGTTACTAAAATTACTTGAAATATTCTAAAAGTGCTAGCAAAAGTATTATCCTCGATCAGATTAGTCGTCGTCTTGAAGACGTAAAATTAAATGTCTCTGTTTTTCCCGTTTTTGTCACACTCTTAGGGAGTGTACCTACCTACAAATATTTTCCAAATCTAGTTATTTCTAAGTAAGGATAAAGATTTTAGTGTTTTCATGCTGTACCCCGCATATAGCAGGGGTGGCAAAGGGAACCTACTTAAGACACTCCATTCCCCACTTTCCGCAAAGTTTTTGGAACATAGTATATTAGTTGATAGAAGGCAACCCCATTCCTTGTCAGAGCGAGGACTCATTTCCCCTAGTAGAAATCGAACCTACAACCGTCGCGCTCACACGAGTTATATATATAGATTTTGATAATTTTCTTGAAGGTAAATTAAAGAAAAAACTTATTTTATAGCATTTTCAATGGTTAGAGCTTATTATTATAAAACCACAGTCAATTACATAATATTTCTTATCAATTTTTTTTGCTAAGACCATACCAAAAACTTGTAAACAAGCTGTTTAACTAACATTAAAACATTAATCACAATCAATACATTAATCTCGATTTCTGTTGACAAATAGCAGGTCTGCCTACACTTCACTATTGCTTTATTAGCATTAAATAACAATAAATAATGAAGTTAATTATATTATATACTGTTATCAGATTGTGGTGCTGATAAGAATATTGTTTTGTTTATATACTGGAAGATGTGATAAGCTAGGTTGCCTGTAGGTACCTATGTACCTAGGTAAATGTCGTACGTCTTAATTTTGGTGGGACGTCCCGATTTTCAGCCCAAAATTATTTGTTCCAATCTGGATAGACATAATATTGTTTTTCACAGATTATTTCACGTACCTACTATGCGGCCCCCAGAGTTTAAAAAGTGGGGAACGGAGAGTCTTACCATGAGGTTCTCTCCGAGGCCTACTCTGCTGTGTGCGGGATACAGCGTGAAGCTGGAAAAACAATAAAGAAAAAATTCACGTAGGTACCTACTGTTAGTTATGTATAATCACATTAAAGACTTAACTTCCTTACAGGGTAACCTAAAACAATTGTCGTTTAAGTATAGTGACGTACAGCATGAAGCTAAACAAGATATAAGAAATAAAATGATAAATCAATGCAATTTGATCCTATGACCTCATTATATCAAATACTTTACTGAGTAGAGGCCTTCATGGCGCAGCGGCACATCGGACGGTTGTGGGTTCGATCCCCACTCGAAGAAGTGAAATATTTATTTACATTTATATTTCTATTTCTTCGCTCTGGTGTCGAGGCAAGGCGTGGCGTTGTATTTTGCCACTCAACACGCAATGTCTAAAGAAATCGGCACAAAGTGGGGAACGGAGTGTCTTAACATTAGGTTCCCTCTGCCTAACCTACTGTGTGCGGGATACAGAGTGAAGCTGGTTTTTTTTTCTCTTCTGAGTAGATGCACTGAGAGCATAATAAGAAATAAGTATTCTATGCAGTTCTCGTATCTTCTTCCTCCTGGCATTAATCCAGGCTATAGCCAGGGTCTGCTCTGGTCTATGCAGTTCTCGTATAACATCTTCCATTAGTTAGTTCTTGCAGGTTTATAGTTTCACGGAAGCGTTCAGTTGGATAACCAAATATCAGTATGCTAATGATATATTTCGTGACACAGTCATTAGATTCGACACCTAGTAATGGTTCTTATGTTGTATGGAAAAATATATGTTACGGATCTTAGTTTAAAATACGTAGGTTTTAGTTTAAATATTTTAATAAAAAAAATGATTATTTTCGTTTCATATTAATACTTACGTAGTCTATAAAAGTAATTTTTTTTTTCATGTTATTTACCTATATTCAAAAAAATCTAAAAAGTTCTTTCATGAACCTTTTATAAGCTCCGTAACTAGCAATATTAAGCGATAAGATTTTCACTTAAAAACACCACATTTAATTTCTGCAACGATTTCAGTTGAAATATGCCACCGTGTGTTTTTATCTCGCACTCATACTACAGAGTGTACCTTGGTAATGTATCCTAGCTGTCAAATGATGCACGCCAATCTATCATCTATTACATGTACATAAAGATGCAATTAGATTACGCAATAGTAATAGGTACGGTACGTACGTCGCTGTATAGGCTGAGGCACGCACAAAAATCATTATTCATTAATATCCGGCATTTAAACGACCGCTCGGTTTTTGTGAGTAATTTTTGTAATTGCTTTAATTGTTCGGTACATAGGTAGATTCAAATCTTTAAATAATCAAGGATAAGTTGGTGTGAGAATTTGGTAACATCCTATCATAGCTAATTTGACGCATTTTATAGTAACAAAATACATAAAATGTATATTTGCATCTAAATATGTTTTTAACATAGCAGGGTAGGCAGAGAGAACGTGGCAACTTAGTGTTGAAACACTGCGTTCTCATTACATACTTCCGAGGAATGAAATGAAAATATTAAATATATCATTTAACCGAGTGAGATAGAACCCACAACCATTGCGTTCACAGCCACACGCTTGTACCGCTGTACCACGACGGTCTCTATTATTAATGAGAGACCATATCATGAAATATATTAGATATCTAACTATTCAAAACCTTATCTATTTGGACACATCTTTATAGCTATTACTACAATATTTATTTTAACATCTTCTTATTTAAATTCGTACTCTAAATTGAAAATGTACTTATGCTGTATATTAATGCTAGATATTTATTATTAGAATTATAATATAAGTTACTATAGAGTTTGGCGGCGTATTTAGTGTCTTGCAACGTTATATCTGATATAGGTGTCCAATCTTCAAAATCGTTGTTCAATTAGGTACTTTATCTACGATAATCTGTATTGATTCTGGACTAATTATTTATGAATGGGTATTAATAGGTAGGTATTGTTTATAAGTAATTTGTAACCAAATTTAAAAGTGAAAAAAAAACATATTTAATTTAAAACCTTTGCGTCTTATGTCTCTCCTTAAAAATCGAATATCTCTTTCATTTACTTGGCTGAATATTTATTTGTCAAAGCCGTCACTGAGTCGGTTGCAATCAAATTTGGAACGCGTCCATTAGACGCGTGCCAAGATGGCGGCGCCCGTGTTAGCACACGGTGTAATATGTTAGGCAAATGTCTGCCGCTAAACTGATTGGCGGCCAATGAGTGCTGTTAGGGTGGGAATGCCATATTCGGGGCATAGTGACTCAACGCGACATGAGGCCAGATATTGTGGACTTTACAATGAAAGGTTCTTACATGTCAAAGTTTAGTCCATTGTAGCGCAGCGGCACAAATGCGTGAATGTAAGGCAACGATTGTACGTTCGATCCCCATTCTGGAAATATTTTTTTTTACTTTTCTTGTTCTGGCAAGGCAAAATGCACGTTGAATTACGCTCAACATGCAGTGACTTAAAAATTCGGCGGAAAGTTGGAAACCGATTGTCCTAACACTGGGTTCCCTTTGCCAATCTCCTTTATGCGGGATACAGCGTGAAGCTTTTTTTTTGTATTTATGAATGTAGAGTTCAGGGTATTATGGTGGATTTTACGTTGCCCAAGCATAATTAAAATTCATTAGCGATGCATTTCGAGCGACACGGCGGTACGGTGAGTTGTACTTTGTTTTTGTTTTTAGTGTATCTTCTTCTCTTATGACCCCAGAGTTATGCGATGAGTTGATTCAGTCAGGAATTTTTAGTCGTTTTGTTTATTTTTAAGGATTTTTGTGTTACATTATATCGGTACATACTTATTGTATACTTACAATAAAAATATAATTAAATCAGCTTCACGCTCTATCCCGTACACATCATGGTAGGCAGAGGGAACCTAAGTGTTAGTAAAAATAAATGTCTTCTCATAATATCCAACTCATATCTAATATTTCTTATAGAATATTATATAAACTGATATTATTACATTAAATAAATATAAAGAAATCCACGCAATCATCTCACCTCAAATTAGGAGGCAGACAGACATCTTGACGGTTTAATAAATTATTTCTTCTTCTTCTTCCTCCTGGCATTAATCCCGGCTATTGCCAGGGTCTGCCCTCCTACTCAACCTACTCCACTTTGCACGGTCTTTTGCGTCCTCGGTGGTTAGACCATTGGCTCTCATGTCCTGC
>DWNA01002045.1:0-12762 GCA_018249835.1 Heliconius besckei
TATATATATATATATATTATATTTTTCTATTATTTTCATAAGGATGAATATCAAATTATAGAAATCATCTAATGTTTATTAATATATACAAATCTATATCTATATGTATAGTATATATCAACGCGGACTTTTTTAAACAATATTTAAGGGACAACATTTTTGTGGAATATTGTTTTTGTTGGTTGGTTTTTTGGTTGGTTAGTTGGTTGGTTTGGTTTAAGGTTGAGTCATCACGCCATGTACGCGTTAAGCAAGCTCATTTTGGGTGACGTTTTCTAACAACAAACTTGCCAAATCGTTGCTTAGCAACTGCGGTTGTTATAAACATGGCGGAATAAATTGCATGTCAAATTAATAAGTATTTTAATATATTGATATATATCGAAAATATCACAAATATGAGAAAAAAAGTTTCCTATGTTCATCCCGAGACCCTGAAGCATCTCTATATGAGTATTTTATCTCAATTAAATTAGCGGTTTGGCCCTGATTGCGTAAAAGACAGACAGACAGAACAGACAGAGTTACTTTCGAATTTATAATATAGGTATGGATAGATAAATAGCGGCAAAGAAAAACTTTAAAAGACCTCACCAAAGATCGATAATCTATTTATCTATTTCTTGTATCAAAATAGTTTCAATCATTAATTTAAAAACAAAAAAACGTAACGTTTCATGCCTTAATATAATGAATCGATATGAATGTGTAACATGTAAATTTTAAATTTCCCACAACATTCTTGAACGATTTTAATTCTAATAGTAGTGTAAATAATGTTTAAATTGCAATGTAAGCGTACTGTTATTGAAACTCAATGAACCTTGCAGCATGCATAATAAGGCTTCACACAGTGTTTTTGTGACAAGTAACAGAATTACTGGTTTCTACTTAATATGTTAATAGCTCTACAAAATATGTTTTTTTTAGCTTCACGCTGTATACAGCACACATCAGGGTAGGCAAGGGAACCTAGTGTTCAGACCCCGTTTCACCCTGTCCGCCGAATTCTAGCGACATTGTGTGGTGAGTGGCGGAACTCAACGCCTGGATTTTGGGTTGGTGCCAGAGCGAAAAAAGAAAAAAATTATAAGTAATAACTCATTCCTAAATTGGTATATTTCACATAGTGATTTTTTGTATACATTTAATAATACATCTAATTGATATTATTTGTGCATACTTGATATCTGAATGAATAATAATATAATACTTTATTGTACAAACAAAACATGTGTATGTTGTGAGTAGAAATTCTAATCGCAGAAATATTTATAACTATTTTTTTATTCCTTGATTCAGTTAGATAAAATATGGTATTCGTTTTCGTTCGGTATGTAATGTCTGTTAACTAAGAAAAGTAAAGACAATAAAATCATAATATAAATATATAGAAGATAGAAATATAGAAAAAATAATCCATTACTTGACAAAAAAACAGATGACGCCTAATTACAATATTAACACTTTCAATACAAACACATAAGAAAAAAACAAAATTAAACTTAATTTATTAAAAAAAAACAACAAAGAGAAATGTAAGATATGCGCGTGCGCTGAAAACACCGCAAATCGCTATACAGTAAACAGATACCTTTTGATTTACTACTATCTGACTTAGCATCGCCACTGAACGTTACGACTGCAACACAAATATACAAGTAGCTTTACTGTCTACCTATTATTTGTATAGACAAATAAAAAGGAATTCATTATTCAACAATCAAAGTATAAAAGCTAAAAAAACACGAAATCGTGCTTTATTGAGAAGAAAGAAATTACAAAACTATGAAAGTGTTTTACTATTATCATTAGTGATGTGCTCACCCTTCCGTCTATCATCATCATCCCTGTCCCGGCGTAGTGATGTCAACTTCCTAGGATCGATGTCCCTGTATCTGGCCTCGAACCTGTCCCTGTCGCGGTGTCGATCGCGTCGGTCGCCGCGACGGCCGCGCTCCTCGTCGTTTCGACGTTCCCTTTCTATAGTGTTGTACCGACGACGTTCTCTGTCGTCGTATCGCCTGTCTTTGTCGTCGCCGCGGGGGGGTTTGGATGATGTGTAAGATCCTTCCCTATATTGTCTGAAATTTTGTTAAGAAATCGTTATTTAGCAGTTTTTTATTTGTGGGTATTGATTTCGTATTGTTGTACTGATTGTGGAAGTATATTTTTTTTCATAATAGGAAACTTTATGTAGTGCGTGAAGTGAAGATAAGAAATTGCTTAATATGTTTCCTCTTAATTGTTACCTAACGAGCAACACGTAAGTAGTTGTTAATTTGTTGCAACTGTTACTTTGAAATGCTATGGAAAAATTATATGATCCCTGTATATGAAACCTACACTCGAAATTGTATAAAACTCAAAAGTAACGGCATACAGATATATATTTTTTACTTCCTCACGCTTTATCCCTAGCGGGGTAGTCAGAGAAAACGGAGCGCCAAACGCTACGGTCTCTACATACCTCTTCATACATGCATACGTAACCTTCCTCCAGTATCTTTGATACTTTGTTTTCGAAGGTCAACCGAGGTCTCTCCCTAATTAATAATAATAATAGGGAATAAATAAGTGCAATAGACCTACCTGCGGTCCCTCTCCTTGTCGCTGTAGTAGTCGGTGTCTTCGGTCTCGTATCGGTGGCTTCGTGTGCTGCGTCGGTATCTGCGCGCGTCGGGGCTGCCCTCCTTGTCCCGCCTGTCCCCCCTGTCCCGCCGCCTCTCCGGATCGCGATCATACTTCCTATCGCCTCGAGAGTAACGACCCCTATCCTTGTCACGCTCCCTGTCCCGGTCTCTGTCCCTCGACTTCTGCTTGTCCCTGTCCTTTCTCGGGGACGCCTTGTATGCTTTGTCCCTTTCTGAATCCTCGCCCGAAGTGACGCGGTTGAGAGATTGTCTCCGTGAGTTGTTCGGCGGATATTCAGTGACGTCCGCCGCGTCGTGGCTCCTCTCCTTGGCCGCATCAGACGCGCTCGCGGTCAACCCGTCGTACGTTATGACGCTTAGGTCTTGTAAGTTCTCGCCCTCCATTGTAATTTCTCTTTGTTGGTCATCAATGGACGCGCTGTAATCGGGCGAGGTGGCGTTGCTGGCTTCGCGCGCGCCTATCACACTCCTCGAAGGGTTTCTGGGTGGCGGCTCCGTATAGTCGGAACCGTCGACATTTTGCTCGCGAATGTCATTCCGACTGGAGTCAGGAGGTATGGGGTAGTCGTGGTCGACTCCAGTGACGACTCTGTGTTCATTAGCAGGTGTGAAGTTGGAACTCTGATACTGTGGATATTCATCGTTACTGGGCTCGCCAGGCACCATTCTATTGAGGCCCACGAGCCGCCTGTCCCCTCCGCGGGTGGTGGTGGGTGGTGCGTAGTTGTCGGCGACCTGCTGGCCCTCGGCCTGTCTGTAGGGCCGGCCGCTCCCGTCAGTGGGCTGCCCGTCTATCTGACGGTCCATATAATCGTCGCCGACGACTTGATTATAGGAGTTGTCAGTCTCAGTCTGTTGCCCGGGCACCATGCGCGCTAGACCTGGAGGGGGCTCGTCGCCTGAAATATTCAAATTTTGGTTGTACTCAACTTCCTGCTGTCCTACCCCCATTCTTCTTATTCCTGGGGGAGGAATATTTCGGCTAAAATCGGTATTTTCACTGTAGTCACCACTAGATAAATGTGCTGTCTGTAAATATTCATTCCTATCATTCTGTGGAGCTATTTCTAAGTTGTCAGGCACTTGAGGTTGGACAGGCATGGATCTGTAGCTGAGGACCTGAGGTTGATCAGGTCTTTCTGAATTATCAGGAGTAGTTTCTAAATTGGCACCAAAACTAGCTGACAACCTATCTTGATGGACAACTTTATTGACAGCACTAGGAGATGTAAGGCCGGTATTGGGCATGTGAGGTACAAATGTTTGAGGTTGGCCACTTGTGGGTGCCTTAGCTATATTTTTATGTGAGAAAGGAGCCCCACTCTTAAATGGATTTTGATTAGATGATGCCTGAAAACTTGTTGGAGGAAGAAGAGGCACAGAAGAAGGTGGAGGTAGACTAGTAGTAACCAATTGAGAAGAAGATGGTACATTTATTGGGGGTAAAGGCTGCAAAGCAGTAGTATTGGCCAAAGAAGAGTTAACTGCTTGTACAGGATTTAGTACATGTTGCGAACTAACAGGTGGTGGAGGTGGCATAGATTGTGACATAATTTGATTTTGTGAAACAGAGAGTGGAGAAACAGATGGCTCAGGTGCTTTAAATGGTTCAATTTTATCTTGCACTTGTTCAATATTATGGCTGGGTTGTTGAATATCTAATGGAACATTTTCATGGTTGACAATGTTCATTTCCTGTACTGATGTCACTAATTCATCATAACTTTCCCTTCTATTAACATTTTGGGCACTTATTGGAATAGAATCTTCATTAGAATGTTTGGACCACTCACTGTTAGTAAGACTCATATCATTTAGCCTAGAATGTGAGAAATTAAAATTGGTAGCATCTGTATTTGGACCTGGGCTGCTTTTGCTTGAATTTCTTGATTGATTTTCACTTCTATAGGTACCTTCTGATTGTGTATGTGGGCCGTCACTAGAGTCCTGGGACATTTGTGACTCTATTGACCATTGAGGTGTTAAATTTTCTAGATTAATTCGTTTTCCTAGAGCTAAGTTAGGTAATTGTTCCTTCACAACATCTATATCACTCAAACTTTTTACTTCTTCTGTCTTTTCTTTCACTAACATATTACTGGCATTTCCTTGAACAGGAGGTGCAGGGACTATATTATTTTCATTAATTAAATTTTCATTATGTAATGGTTCATCTTTATTATTCTTTAAGGGTTGCATAGAGGAAGGTACTTCTGGTTCCTTTTTATCCTCCATTGACCAGTTCCAAGTGTTTGTGGATGCAAAACTTTCTTCTATAACATTGGCATTATTGAAAGCTTGTGGCTGAACAGCTGGTTGTGAAGGAACTGTTTGGTTAATGGAGTTTTGATAATGTTTAGATGAATCCTCCCATCCCCATCCCCAATTATCTTCCCACGCATCCCCATGACCTTCGTTTTGGTTAAAATTTTGTTGCTGAGGTGGCTGATTATGAGTATAATTCTGTTGATATGATTGTTGATCAAAATTCTGATTGACATAATTTTGATTATATTGTTGATGTGGCTGTTGATAATATTGGTTTGTATTATTTACATAAGGCTGTTGCTGTTGATACACTTGTCCATATTGTTGGTTGTACTGTTGTTGCTGTTGCTGGGACATTTGCCAAGACTGTTGTTGACTTGGTGGTGGCCCCTGGTATGAAGGAAACATGTTCTGTTGATTTCCATATGGCTGAAATATTAAAAGTCAAAATAAACTCATTGCTTTTTATCTCTAGCACTTAACTTAATAAGTAGGGTTATTTCACTCTAAAATTAAAATTTACAAAGTAGACAAATATATCAATGTCAGATTGCTTTCTAATATTCTATAAATAAATGACATGATAGCATTTAAAGCACTTAGTAAATGCGATTGGACCACGTCATTGTTTACGTCTGTAATGATATAACATGAGTAACTTACCTGTGGTGCAGCATAGGCCTGCGCATCGGGCCTTGGGGCCGCGCCGCCTTGCCGCTTCATCCACGACATGCTGCGCTATCCTCGCTTACGTAACATTCGTGAAGACAACTCCTCGCATATGTTTAGGCAAACAGCTTCGTCACTATCACACACAACGAAATCAAATTGAAAACAGGTGAAAACACTTTCACTTTTACACTATATAATATCACAGCATTATTGTATTCAACAATATACTACCTGAGCTTTTTAGTATTAAGATATTTTTTTGCTTGTATAGGCGTATTTTTTATTTAATTATTTCATATATAATTTCGTAAAAAATTTTTGACAGCAACACATCGATCGAAGGTGCCCTGTTGGCAGTGTCGCCATGCTAATTTTGTAACTAGCAATTGGATACAGGTAATAAATTAAGTACAAAAAACTTATTTCTATGATAATAATTGTAGTAAACAATGGTTTTTATTGAAAACTTTAATATAAAATAATATATTTGATAAATACTAAAAAAAAGTGTCTATTACTTAATTTATAGATGTCTGTAATTTCTGTGATCGTAGAAACAAAGTTAGAGTTCGTTTTATCCGTGTTCGGTACTTACTGTATGTCATTAAAAAACAAATGACGATACCGAATATATATAAAGTTAAACTAAAACCAACACCCTACTTAAAATATCTTACAGTACGATTTCTCTCAGCTCTATGCTGTAAATCCCCTGTCTATGCTGTCTATATACAGCATAGACAGGGGAACCTAATGTTAAGACACTCCGTTGCCCACTTTCCGCCGAATTCTGGAGGCATTACATAAATACATACTGAGAGGCGAAACTCAATGCCGCGCTTCGCCTCAACACCAGAGCGAAGAAATGGAAATCTATACTAATATAATAAAGCGGAAGAGTTTGTTTGTTTGTTTGAACGCTAAGATCTCTGGATCTACTGGTCCGATTACTTTGTTTTTGTTTTGTATGAAAGGTGCATTCTTCAGAACTGCTATAGGCTATATAATATTACATTACACATATAAACTAATATATTTTAAAGTACTTTCTAATTTGACATGCAATTTATTCTTCCATGTTAATAACATCCGTCGCTGCGCGACCGTTACCGCGAAATTTTGATATTCATCCTTATGAAAATAAATATAATAGTCACTTTTAGCATTTTATCTAGATTGAAATTATAGTTTACTGTATAACATTGTAATAAATAATTAAGGAGATGTCACTGATTCCAAATGACCTAGCCTTCGGGCGGCATAGTATAAGTATAACCGACGCGATCGGGTATTGACGGGCATGACGTTGGCGGTTTTATAAATTTTCATACATTTTTAAACTATTGTTAATTTTTATGTAATTATTTGCCGTTTATAATTAATTTAAACTACACTTTGATTCTCTTCTTATTTTATTTGATATTGCTAGCTAAAATTATCCTATTTAATATAGAGAAATGTTTAGTTATTTCATAGAGTCGATATCTATGTACGCACGCACGGAAAACATTAGATACTTTTTCTAATATTAAGAATACCTATTACCTTTAGTTACTTTTACTCCTTTTGTTGGTTTATTTTAATAACTCAGATATTTTTTTCTAATAATATCTAATAAATTTCTTTTTGATTATTTAAGCTTATATTTTCTTATTAATTCTATTGAAAATTGAAAATATTTTAAGAATATATTTAATAAATATTCTTATAGTTCAAGCCGGCGTAGCCGCGTCCGGGTCCACTAGTGTAATATAAAATACTTCATCTCCTCGAGTGCGGATGGAGCTCACAACCAGTTAATTTTACAGTAACACTTTGTGCTCCCAATTTACTGGTACTGGTACCGTACCTTAGATAAGTTGTTTTTTCTGTTTATTTTATTATTGTTACGAACGTACTATATTCTATTCAATTTCACTATTGCACTTTGCCTGTTATTTGACGTTTGTGATGACAGCTGCTAAACTTAAATGTGAAATGTCAATAAACTTGGTTTTGAGAATTCGTAAAATGTTTTTTTGTTATTTACCCCCCACAAAAAATATACTGCATTGACTACCGAACCATACACTATTAATAATCCGCTTTATATAAAGATAGGACGATGCCGAAACGTTGCAATCCTTATATAGATGATTTTGTTCAACAGAGCAAAATGCACATAGGTCTCAAGCAATTTAACAATAATGAAGACAAACTTAAAAAAGTTTACGGTAGTATCCTTTCTTTTTTTCTCACTTAATACTTTGCAAATTATTGAATTGCCTTTAATTTAAATTATATTGACATTGATTTTGTAGAAAAAACTTTACAACTCCTTTTTCGAGGGGCTAATAAAACTCAACATGATGCAACACAAAATTCTGATTTAATACCAATTGAAAGGAAAGATGGAATGAAGCAGCTATTTATAGGAAAAGATGGTGCACTGTTGCATTCAGGATCTATGGTAATTTAGATTTATTTTCACATTCACCTGTATCTGTGTAATAATAAATCTGATATTTTTTAAATGTTTCTATAACTTTTCTATTTCAGGCAATCAATAAAAAAATTATTAAAAAACATTGTGCTTGTAGTGCACTTACTTCAGAATGCTGTGCATATTGTGAAATTGCCTTATGTTCTCCGTGTCAGCATCAGTGCACTTTGTGCACCATGACATATTGTAATAAATGCGCTTTATTTGGGTAAGATAACAAAAATATTAAATAAAAACCGTCAAAAAACTTACAATGGTTAATCATACCTTTATTTTATGAGTTTGCATATCTGGGAGAAGATTTGTGCAAAAGTATTCTACCCAAAGATTATTACTAAATATGCACAACAACAAATTGTAATAAATGTATAAGTATTTCCATAAAATTCTTTCAGCATGCATTTTGCAGCTGTAAATTTATAAATACAATGTACATTTTTAAATATTTAAAATGTCATTTCTCTTACAGCTCCGAAGGAAAAGAAATATGTGTATCATGTTACAGTTAACATAATTTCATTAAATGAATATAGTTAATTATAAGATAATTAGTAATAGAAGTCATACAAGTATACTATAATTTTTTGACAATACATTCAGAAATATTTCACTGCAATCTGTTATAAGAATAAAAACAAATTTAACTTATAAACTATTTTTCTGTAATATAATTTAAAATGTGATATAGGACTAAGTCTCATTGTTAATAACTATTATTTAAAGAAGATAAATAAAATATTGCAATATATTTTGATTCATTTTTATTTCTGTAAAAAATACCACATTAGCACCTGTGGATTGTAATTCCTTGCCGCTAGCAGCTTCACATAAACTGTTAAACATAAAAATTATATATGCTAATATAAAATAAATAAAAAAATTGTTATTTTCATAATATTACAGCATTGTGCCTTGCTATTTGATACATACATAATATATTAAAAAATGTGGAAAATTGACTTTATAACAAACCATTTAAAGCACCAGGCTTCTTATCCTATTTTGTAAAAATCAACCAAAACAAATATTTTCTTTCTTTTATATTATTATTAGTATGTATTTTGTTTTATTTTACGCATAGCCTACAACACACCTTTACATTATAAACCATTACCCAGATTACATCATTTTTAATAACTTGTAATGAAATTGAAATAAAATCTTTATTTACCAAATTTGTTTAATAAAAAATATATAATTACAACTTATAATTGTCACATATAAAATATTTTTGCATTTTGTGGGAAAATATAGTAATAATATTTCCATGGCCAATCTTTAAGGGCATAAAAAACATAGAAGTTTACTATTTTTAGGAGTTTAACTAATATTAGTAAAACCTTTTATAATAAAAATTTCTACTAGTCTAATGAACAATAGTTGAAGTTTCTTGCTGGTAATTTTGTAACAGAAATTTACATAAAAATAGTAAATATAGTATTCTCTCATTTTGTTGTCTGCCTGTTTAATAAGTATGAATGCTAATATATAACTTCACATTATAATAAATGCATACAAAGGCCATTATAATATAGAAATTTCAGAACCTGTGATTTTTTTAAATTAAAAAATTCGAAAGTTTAACAATTGCTCTCACTAACCTCTGCAACAATGAAAGTTTTATAGAAAGTTATTTATAATGTTGCCATTTTAAATATTAACACTTCACTTTATATACATACATAAATTGAATGGGAAAAGACTTTTTTTAAGTCATTATGCGAGGGGGCAAGGGGGGTCATTATGCCCCGGGCGCCACTGATATCAGGTCGAGCGCTTGTTACTCATTTCTTATCAACGTACAGTAGAAAAGCTATTTACAATTATCTATACAGACTCTAATGCCATTTAATGTTAATAAATTAGAATATGGACTATAGGAGTTATATCAGTTATGACAACTGTACATAAATTAATATTTGTACATACATGTATAGTATATGTATACAAAGATGTTATTTTTCTAAATGTTGCACTGATGGTATGTTGCGTTTGAAAAATAATCATTTTTAAATCGTTGATTATAGAGTATTGATAAGTTGTAATAAAATCTCTTAAATTATGGTGAAATTAAAGTAATTCGTTGTGGTATTAGATGAATAAGTATCTGAAGACGACGGTGGCAGCTATGCCCAGCAACAACGGCACCACCCATGAGCCCCAACTGTTGACGGAAAAACAAAATAAAAGTGTCAGAGCCATTTTCTTTACTATTTATCTTTTTAATTGTGGATTGGAAAGTTATATTCGTAAATAATTTGCATTCTTATATGACAAAGAACTGATGGATTCACTCAGTAAGTAGAAATAGGCTACAATTTTATTAAAATGAGTACTTTAACGTTGTTTCCCTCATAGCAGACGGAGGGATGCTTGTTTTATTACTCTCCGTCCTGCACGTCCCATTCAATTTTATGTGGTAAAAGTTAATGCTTTATAAAATATTTAAAAAAATCTAATAAGCTTAATAAAAAATAATATTTTTTTAATTTCTTGTCTGTCTGTCTGTCTGGTCTCGCTAATCTCTGAAAGTACTGAACCGATTTACGTGAAACTTGCACCAATTTATTTGTTTTAATCCAGCTTAACATCTTTAGTTTGTTTCATCAAAATCGGTTCATTGAAGAAAAGTTATGGTCATTTTGAATGAACTCAAGGTACGAATTTTCCTGCAAATATATAGCAATCCATATCTATACTTATACGTATAATAAATCTGTATTTGTTTGTAATTAATCTGTATTTTTAACCGACTTTCAAAACAAGGAGGGGATTCTTAATCAAACATTTTCGATTCGATATTCGATTAATTATTTTGGTTTCGATTTCGATATTGGATTATTCGATTCGATTTTTGTAATATGCAATCATTACAGTTATTTTACAGAGAATATTATAAATTCTCACTCCAATCAATAATTTAACATTTATGAATGTTTGAGAAATGAATAAACATGTAGTTCAAGGGGTCCCCCCGGGGCTTTGCCCGCTAGTACTAAAATAATATTATACCCAATCCTTCAGTACTTCTTAAACACATGTTTACACACAGGTAACTATAATGTGTATTCTATATGATGATGCTGATAATTAAATAAAGTGTTGCGCATGGATTGTTACAGTAGTAGTAGATTCGATTAACTCTAACATGCATCTAACACGATCAACGACTCGATTCGGGTTGACTGGCTGATGATAAGAAGGTTTAAAAAGGATTAAATATGTAATATAGGAAAGAATGGAAAATAATTTGTGCATGCTTCATCTTCATGTATGTTACGTCATAACAGTATTTGTGATATGTGATAATACAAAAATTTAATTTATTTATTTATTAAACGCATTTATAGTAGATTCACACTAAGACCTTAGCTGTAAGCTGAGAGTTGCGTATCACACAACAAATAATAAACTATGGCCTTCCTCAATAAAGGAATAACGAACAAAAAATCCTGACTAGTCGACTACGACTAGGCTAAGTAGTTCTTGAGGTTAACGGGCTCCACCAAACAACATTTTTAGCTTTACAGTTTCAGAATAGATATTAAACGATCGTTGTGGACCAAGAGACCCTAGAAAATGTCAATTTGTTGTCCAGTCCGTAATAGACTAATAGTGTTTCGTGCATTTAAACTATCAACAACGCCTATAAGATATACTTTTAAAAGATTTTATTATGTTTATGAAAAGAGGTTAAAGTTAATTTATATAACAAAACAATTGACATTAATGATTATCATTGTATCCATTAACTACGAGTTTAATAGTAATTTATTATCAGGCTTTTTCTTATCAGGTCATTGAATAAATTAAATATTGTACTAGAAACACCTTTTAAAATAAAAAAATACGTGATGTAGAATAATATTAGTTTAATAATAGTAGACTGATGTGGAAACAGCTCGACTCGACCAGAAATAGCTTAAACTTAAAAACCGATTCTTCGAACCGACCGAACCGAAACTTGCCGATTATTATTTTTTTCCATACACACTTTCAACCCCTATTTCATGCCTTTAGGGTTAAAATTTTTCAAAATCCCTTAGTGGATGTCCAGATTACGACAGTAAACATCTGTCCAAATTTCACGTTTCTACGCACAGCGGTTACGGCTGTGCGTGCGTCTTAGCTCAGTCAGTGAGGACAAGTCCTTTTATACATACCTATACTCATATAGAGATACTTGAGGGTCTCGGGATGAACATAAAATATTTTTTTTTTCCATATTCGTATCTAATATTTTCGAAATATACCAATATATTAAAATACTTATTAATTTGACATGTAATTTATTCTGCCAAAGGTTGTTAATAACAACCGCCGTTGCTAAGCAACGATTTGCAAAGTTTGTTGTTAGAAAACGTCACTGAAAATGAGCTTGCTTAACTCTATTGAAAACTGAAAATAATTTCATAAATATTCGTATAGTTCATGCGGGCGTAGCTGCGTTCGGGTCCACTAGTATATATATAAATTAAAATCCTATATCTTATAAAACAAAGTCGCTTTTCGTGTTTGTCTGTTGTTTTGATGCGATTTTCACCATTAGGTCGAGTATTTTTTTCATAGAAGGTTTATATATAGTTTATTATTTGTACATTCTTATGTAAATTAACATAAATACGATAAATGTGTATAAAGTCCTACCCGTTGAGACACTTTCGCGCATGCGCTGCTTTAATGGTA
>DWNA01002046.1:0-12761 GCA_018249835.1 Heliconius besckei
ATTTATATTTTATATCTTTTAGTATTTCGTATACAATTGCCGTAATTGATTGCTTTGTCAGAGACAATATGTTTCGGGTAACTCGGCAATAAAGATAAGCTGTGAGTCGCGCAGCAGCAAATTGCGCTATTAATAACTTACTTTTGTTCTCAATTTTTGATTCTTTTGACTGTATAGTCGTAATTTTTTACTATTCTTTTTTTTTACTGTAAAATGTCATGTTATTAACTATATCATTGTATTACATGGTACTATAAAATATAGAGTAAGTACTCTCAAAGTCCCCAATCAACTTCTCAGTCTACCTACATAATTATCCATCTATTATTACTTTGTAATAATATACAGTTAATATGTCGGCGAGACGAATTAATTATGGAAAATATTTATCCAATAAACTTTGTTTAAAAACACCGCGAAATACTTATCAATTATTAAAAGAAATATTTATAGCAGATCGTTTAAAATCTTTATATAACAAATATTTAATTATTAATAATAAAAAATCATTTTTAATTTTAATATTCATGTTTCTTATATATAGTTTTCTACGTAGATACATTGTTGAATAAATCTACGTTGTTACATTAGATGCAGATTAGGAATGTCTACACTGTTTACACTAAACATTTGTAAGATTTAATATGTTTACTTTGCATAAGTCTTATGTTTACATGTTAAAAGTTCAAGGAGTGTATTTATAATGTATTACATTCATTTTATTATATAATATAAATAAAAGTCGAAATATATTTTAGACTATACTTTTTTCCGCCACCGTACAGGCAATGTTTCGAATTCCGACTGAAAGCAGAAAACAGAGTGACCCCAGGGCACGTATTTGTAAATCCCTCACAGCCCTGAGATTGATTTAGAAAGTGATCTCGAGATGCCGATATCATTCATAGATTATTAAAACGGCATCTCAAGATCGATCTTAGAGTTGCGAGTGAGACATTTAATGTGGGGCAACTTCAGGAGTTTTATGTACGTGCGTAGTAAAAAGTCTATAAACTACAGATCTTTAACTAGAATAGCTTTCTTATCCTTTAGAATTTTACAACTCACTTTATTATATTGACTATGAACCTTGCAACCTTCTTTAATAATTTTTTTACCAAAAGATAGATAAATCTACATTGTACATGAAAATATACACAGACCGACGAATTGATTCTATATTAAAAAAAACGTTTACAATGAGTTTGAAATTACCTTTTCATAAGGTGTGTAAATCATCTAGGTTAATAGAAACATTTTGTCCTTGAATTAAAAAATATATAGGTAACAAAATACCTATGTTGAATATGCTACAACTACTACGACGCAATAACGTACGCCTGCGGCTGTAGGTACTTTTCGTAAAAAACATGATTTAAATATTGTAATAAAATTATCATCTTGAGTAGAAAGGAAATTATTTATTTTTGGTATTATATATATTATAAATATAATTATAGCATACCTATTTATTACAAATATAATTAGAGTTTAATTTTTTTACGTACCAATATTGCGATCTCTAATGCTTATACAATTTTGTTTCAACAGGGCTGGTGCTGGCGCAAACGGCATATTTTCAAGGAGGCTTGACTTCTCTACTTTTAATCTGTTGCCGAAGCATAAAGTCAACTCATATCAAATTAAGGTTAGTAAGTTTGATCTAAAAGGTACTTAGGTAAAATTTACCTATGCAAAAAGAACTGCAACGATGAAAAAAATATTGCTGGCACAAGCTTATGACTGTAAAAGCGACAGTCGTTGGTTCGATTCCCAGTCGGGGCCATTGTTTAATATTTTTATTTTCTCGGTATAGGAAAAAAAGGCGAAGCGCGGCGTTCGCCACTCACGCAATGCCTCGAGAATTGGGCGGAAAGTGGAGAACGGAGTGTGTTAACATTTTCTTCTTGGATCCTTCTGCCTACCTTGTTATATATGCAGAATACGCGCTATTCTGCTGGGAAAAAGATCTTTTTATGCTATACCAATTTTATCCATTATCTTAAGGTAGGAAATACAGCAGAGCTATCTGTATTTAATCTAATCTAAAGATATTAGATAACATTAATGGCGACCTGGTATGTATACGACACTTTAAATTATTTATTGAGCCTAATATCTACGCCTAATATCTTGATTAAAACTTAAAAACTAAAAAGTCGAGAACGAAAGTGTCTTATTGAGAAACTGAGTGTTCTAACGGTTGTTATTCTCATTTTCAACTTAACTTTTTCACCTAAAACATCAATATATGGCCTCCAACCTTTATTTATTTTTCTTACGAAGACATGCTAAATTACTACTTGCTACAATTCTCAGCCATAAATTCATTGTAAGTAAATAATGACATCCACTTGAACCACTTACTATTGATTGAAGTACAAATTGATTAAGATTGGCGGACAAGAAAAACTGTTTGGCACATGGTCGTCAATTCGATCTATACTATTGTTATTAACCTGAAGTTTGTTTGATTGGACGCGCTTATCTCAAGAACTATTGGTTATAATTAAAAAAATCTGTATGAGTTCGATCTTTACAGTTAATACGAGTTTCTTTTTATACCACTATAAGCCACCTCGGGCATTTAAAGTGTCAAGTGTAATACATTAATAATAATTTCCAATTGACTAAATAATTTCCTTTCTAAATAAGCTGCAAGTAAAAGCTATTCTAGCTTTTACTAATTTTCCTGGTATTACAACTTTACTGATATTTTTAATAACAAAAATTAAACTTTACTTTTTAAGTTTATGCATTCACCATATTTCACAGCGTAGGGAAAATCATTCAATTCTTTACACTGACGCACTGACGACGAATGTAAATACCTATACTCAACTCGAGATATGATTTGACTGAACTATTATCGCATTCAGACGTACCCTAAGTTGACCACGAGAATGTCGACGAGATATTCTTTAAAATTTTATAATTAAATAAACTCACAGTAATCCAAGGGTGGAAAATCAGTAAAATTTTCGAATGAGAAAGTCATGGTGCACGCATTCAAACCAGCCACTTATTTTCAACGACATTTTCCAACAAGTACTAGAACTGGTGGCGTTTTATCTCTTAACTCATTAGTCTCGTCATCTCATCCACTTAGACCACTCATAAGCGTATTTCTTTACTGGAGTCTATTTCATTTAATTTAAATAAAAGTATATTTTCATTTTTCATACTGGCACAATGGAGTAATATTATTTTCCGTCTCGTATAGTCCTCGACTCTACTCAGTTGTTTAAAATATTCTTATTTGTAAAAGTATAAAGGTGAAAGTTTGTGCGGGAGTGCCGTAAAACATTGGTCTGACACTTTCAGGATAAAACGGCGTCACGGGAGGTGCCCCTAGTCGGTACGTTTCTACCAAATAAACGTAACTCTCGTGTAATTTAATCGCGCCACTGGGTGTTTTACGACTGCCTATCTTACTGACTTTTATACTGAATCCGAATGTTTATTTTAAAGCACGTAGGTACCTGCAAACGTCCACTTTGAATTGCATTAGCATTTAAAGCTGTACTAAGTAAATGTTGATACTAGTGCAAGTATGTTTGGCTGTAATGTCATCATTGCCTTCGTATATAACATCAAATTTGGTCCATTCACGACTAAAATATCACAAAAATATGAATTAATGAAGATGAAAATTCAACCAATTTAAAACCACAAACCAGCCGATGACAATATAAGTGCTTGTATGTTTGTATGCGACGGCAGTCGGTATCTAATCTCCACAGGCCTTGAGTCCGTTGTATGTCAACCGACGGTCATTCGCCCGCCGCGCCTGTTTCTATTTATACCGACGTTTGTTTGATATTTATTACTGCCCAGCGAACGTTTGCGAGTACTTACTTTTACTGTACTGTGTGTCGATTAAGTTATTGTTATACGACTGCACTTAAAATCGATTTGTTTCGCCAATGAAAAAGAAACCTTGAACTTTGCACACGAAAAAAGTACAGAAAATACAATATTTGAATCTCAGCGTAGCAATTGTTTATAGGGAAACTGGATAGGTTCCTCAGAGCGAGTTTATAAATCATTCGGCAACTTTTAGGATAATCTACGTCAATAATTTAAAACATTGTGATATCGCGTAAACACGACCAGTATTGTCTTGTACCCGTTTCGCTCGGCGTCGCGTGACAGCGCCTCATTTGTATAGCACTGGGGAAACTTCATCATTTCATGTTCTCATATATTAGTGCATGGAACTTAATAGAATAGTTGTGAATTCACCGTCTTAAATTATTTCACATATACTATTTTCTAAATCGCAATCGGGATTACTTTTACTATAGTATAGTATCTATATACATACCATAGATAGTTATAAATTCCATGTCTTGGTCTCTTAATCTCTCTAAATTTAATGATAGAGAGAGAGAAAAACTCTTTCTAAAAAACTATTTTTATTATAGTTATCTCTGAATAGGATATACAGATTAAGTAGTTTTTGGTACAAATAAATTTGTTTTAGTTGTAATATAATTACTAATTTAGCATTGATAAATGTATATTTTACGAAGACTGTCCTCAAAACTACTTTTCTGTTTATGGCGGCCGTTGCATACCAGTATATCGATTAGGTCGGTTGGCTGCACACGCCAAACTTGGTTTATGAATTCGTCAAGTTGACATCGTTCTACTCACATTTAAATAACACAAGGCTTCATATATTTTTGTAATAAAAATAAATATCTTTTTATGATATTTATTATAGAATATCTTTTTAATTGCGCCTATAAATACTTATTTTAACGTTAATGTTAGCATAATTATAAAAGGCAGTAAATAAAACACATAATGTCATAGTTTCTTAAATCTCAATGTTTTTTATGTCTGATTATGGCATTTAGGTAATCTCCTTAATAGATTTGAGTACAGCTTTAGAGAAACGCGACCGGCGCGGTGCGATGCGGTCGTCCGTGTAACTGAATACGAGCGAGTCCGCTTGGCTAGCAGCCATTCGATACTCCACTCAAGGCTTCCCATGTGGATTAGCACCGTGTTTTTTCTTTTAAATTGTATTGCATTCATAATAATAGCTTTATTATTTTGGCACTGACTTATATTTTTTGATAGATGATATTAACATCGCTAAATCGAAAAAATTTAAAAGTTGAAGTCTATCATATTAAATTTATTTGAAATTGTTAATGCACATCCATTTCAAACTTTTTATACTCTCAGATTTGAGCTTATATATGATTAATATAGTTCTTTAAAAACAGACATGACTGTAAATATTTTTCTGTCTTCGAAAGACTTATTTATAGTATCGGTATCGACTAATAATCTTTCTTTCATATCAAAATCAATAACTATATTTTTATTAGATACTACAAATCGATTACGAATGCATCTTGATTTTCTCGACGACCCGTAAATGGTAAGAAATCAGAAAGTATCCAGCTAATAGATACAATAGGGTTGGTTGGCTGTTATATCTCGTAGCGCAACTTTCTTGGACTGTAAAAAGTTGTATGATAGCATGACGTACAGTCTTATACTAGTTCAGATATCAATCGTTTCGTAAGATATATGTAGTTTGACGTTATTGCTTCGCTAGTAGCACTTAATTATTAATACTGTAGACCTTAAATTAACGAGAATGTCCTAGTATTTAACTCTGGTGCAATCAACTTGCTCATTTCTTGAACGTAAGTTTTCGACACCGCTTTTAGCTACTATCTCTTTAAAAGGCAAACTCCAGGAGCTTTGCCCAACTACTGATTCCACTATTTCGTATAGGTATGTATATCTGGACAACTTTTTATAAAGTCATTGCAAGTGTACACCGGCAGAATGTTTTGCCTTTAAATGGAAATGGGTGGATGACCGGTTTTTGTAATCATCAGACTGTATTGAATTCAATCTCGATAAGCCCTTACTCACCTTGTTTGCATATTTTACAAGTATCGTTAAACGTTTCGGAGTAGTAATGAAATTATTCTTGCGTTCTCGTATCTTCATCAGTGTCAGAAGCGTTCGTTAGCAGACCTTCAACGATACGCACTTAGTTTAATAAATATTTTATTAAATGGCTGTCAACATATGTATTTACTTTAGTCAAAATAAACATATATATATAACAAGCAAAATAGGCACCGTAATTTTTTTATCAAAATTATTTATTTCTTGTAAACAAAGTAATTTTACAAGTTATTTGAGGCAGTTCTAAAATAACGTGAACTAAACCTACACTTAGGTTTAGTGTACACGAGGCCAGGCACTGCCAGAATAAATACTCAATTAATTATTTATTTCATTGCTTTTATTCTTTCTTCTTCTTCTCTTTCATTTAATTGAATTAGTAGCTTAGCAACGTCATGTAAGGTTTCCGATTTATGTACGTAGTATCTGCCATATATGAACCCCTTTCACATTTGTATAAATTTAACATTTGCTACACAAAAGTTTCACAGACCACTATTTTCTTTTGCTGACGAGGGTTGTTCAGGTAACACGTGATTGTATTTACCCACTCAATCGATATTAGAACTTCTTAGCTATTATAATGTGTAAAGTACTTCAGAGAATGTCATTTACTGTTTAATTAATTAATATTCAAGACAAGCTTATTGGTCTTCTGGCAGACTGTAGGGCTAATTGATTTAATTGTGCGCTCAAAGAAAATAAATATAAGCAACTTTCTGATATGTTATACTGAATGGAATAGTTTCGTAATTAATTGGCAGTTGTAAAATACATATTTTGTGAAAAAAATATAAGTGAAAAAGTAAATACAACATTAGTTTAAATTCTTTGTACATCAAAATTATCGACGTGAAACGATTACGCTCTTATTATATGAGAAGCTATCCACTTATATGATTCAATATTTCCCCTTCCAACTATAATACCGAGTTTTCCACGAAATAACGTAGTAAGATATGTCGTTGCAACTGGTTACTAGAATAGAACTAGGGCGGTCATTGATCCCAGCAGATAGTATTATGATCTCGATAACATTTAATAACTTGTATTTTAACTAACGTTTGATTTCGAGCCAAAACATTTGGAGATTGTGGAAATTATAAATAGTTAATGTGTATAGTAGATGTTAATAGAGTTACGTAAGTTTGTTGGCATGGTCGCCGGGCGGCAGTGGTAACCCTGAAGTCGGGCGTGAGGTCGATGCTCGCTCGCGTCCCACTTAGAGTGCACGGCTGCGCCTGCGCACTAACGCAAACGCTTGCAAATCTCTAGCGCATTGAATCTTAAAGCAAAGCAACTATGTTAATACGTTACATTTCTATTCACCACCTGTCTGTAAAACTTTATTTTTTTACTGTCAAAATTATCAATTTTTAAAATCAATATAAAAATTATATTTACAAAAATTTTAATAAACGTAATTTAACGAACATATTACAATCTACTCTAACTTAATTACAGTTATAGTTAATGAATGCAAAACATATTACCATTAATTATAATTTGTTTTTGCGTAGATCTCTATAATAGATCTGTGCGTACCTCGTTTTCCTTATATGGTCAGATTAAAGTGCTACGCTCTACAACATTGGCGTATCTAGTAATCGAGATCTAATTGTGAGGTGTGTTTTGATATTTTATAGCTTAACAAAATCATTATAGCGCGTTAAGAGAGACGTGATGCTGCTCGAGTAATCCCACTCGCTCGTTGCTAGTTAAATTAATGGTCTTAACGTCTTCAATTTTCTTATATATCGACAAATATATATTGCATAGAGTAAGCTCTATAAGTGTGTCTTTAAAATATATTTTCTTATAACTGCGATTTTTAGCAAAATATTATTTTGACACTGAGATAATTTTTGTTGGAGATATATAATGATTGAGTAAATTTTTGTTTGACATATGTACTTACATAAGACTCATTAAAAAGAATGTACATTGTACATATTTAAAGTCTTAAATACACATGTATTTGTCATATCACGACTAATACTCATAACATTTATATACTGCTTATTCACACCCTAAGCAAAAATCTTTGAGTCATATAATATTTAATGAAATTTTAATTCAATGGAGTACTGAGTGTAACATTAAAATCCCTCTGCCTATTCTTCTATATGCGGAATACAGCGTAAAGTTAAAAAAAGAAAGAAAGTAAAAAAGTACATTTGTTATTAAAATAAACATCGCTTTATATCGTATTTTTAATATTATTTACGTTTGTATATTTAGTCGTAAAATAATTCATTAATTTTTAAATATACATAAAACGTCCTTTTTTTAACAACAAAAACTAAGTTTCAACATGTCTCCGCAAGTATAATATAATACGATACACAATGCACGTCTACAAATACAATTATTTCTGCACCGAGATAATAAGGAAACTATTATATCTCGAGAAAAGTGCATCTTAAAGGTTAAAAGGTATTTTCTTGCTACGTATTGCGGCTCTAATAAAACTAAACTATCCGTGCCTACGTGACCTACCTACACGTTGCGCTTGTTGTGATACCTACTAGTAAAATATGAGATATTTATGTACCTATAACAAGACTACAGAACTGCGACTGCAAGTTAGAAGTTCCAACGACTGTAATTTTAAAAGACCTTGTTGTAAAAGTTGTTGAAATTCGTAAAAGTATCGGTATGTATATAACACACATGGTAAGTGTTCATAGAAAGAACCGGCTCAATCAGTAACAAATTTCAAGTTTTAAAGTACCTAACTCAGATTTGTTTTAAATATATCTGCGTCTCATCACCTTAGAAAGTGTTCTATGAAACTAAAACAAACAACGTATTTTGTTTTAAATGTACAATATACTTAATATGTAAATATTCCTATTAGGTAACTGATACAGTATGTCGATATGTGACACTTAAAACACCTCCAGATAGATATGTATATGTATTAAGTAGCATAAATAGTAATAAAATAGCTCATATTCCTATATTTGAATTCTTTGATACTGTTGACTCTTTTGTTTTAATTTATTCAATTTATTATATTCAACATTAAATACAAATATTCAATCCATTCAAAACTCAGCACAATTGAATAGAAGAATTTCTATAACAATTTTAAATGTCGGAGATTTGTAGATGAATATTTTTAAGTAGAAGCCGGAGCTGAGACGATTGCCGGAGCGCCATTAGCCGTATTGTTATTGCCAGCATTGGAGTAATGAAGCGCTCGTTTTCGACTTTAATATCACCGTTTTGCTCCCTCGCTATCACCAACTAGCTCCCATTTCGCTACGCCCCGTCGGTCTTGTCTGAATTCTTTTAATTAATTTCTTTATCCTTTTTACATTGATATTTACAACGATTGAATGAATATACATACATTTTTTTCATATATTTTTTGTTTTCAAATACCACAACTTTCCGATTGAAATAAAATATAAAGTGCAGATAACTCCGTTTCGAGCGTCTATTTTAGTCTCGTGCAAAAATTCACCGCACTTGTTTTTCCAATTCGGGCTTGCTCAGTGACATTTTTCCAGCCATTGCATCCAAAACACGCTTCGTACCGAAGGGCGGTTTACATGAAAACTCAGTGAAATATTCACATCAGCTGTCGATTGTCACTTATTGAAACATTCAAGTGTCCCCGGTGCTGGCTGTGCATCTAATTTAAATAATGGCACGTTCGTATCTTATTGACGACGAATCCCAAACATTGATTATTCATATTTTGAATAAATTATAAACTGTAAACGTTTCGGTCGCACCTGGAACGTACGCGACGCGACGAGCTGTGAATATTTTGACACTTTCGTCCTAGAACTTGTACCAACGACGGACGAGGTGAAGTTCAAGATTATTTATAAAACGGGCCCAAGTCCTCCGCCTATTGATCGTTTACGGAGCACGCACCCTGACGCATTACGGTAGGTTAGTATGGCCGCGGCGCGCTCGTAGGTCCCGGAACGCGCCGAAACCAGCCGAAATTTTACATCCCCGGCCGTTATTGATCGGACTTGACATTGAAATCGTAATAGACGCAAGCAGCTGGGAGGTGGAGGGTGCGTGCGGTAGGATCCTCCTTATCCGACCCTCACCCACTCAGTGTTTTGTTACGTCCGTAAAAACACGCAATTGTGACTAATCTGACGATCTTATCGAATTGTATAACTTAAGTGGAATAACTTTATGTTTGGACTATAGGGAACCCTAAGCGATGGTTATAGTAATTCATAGAGTATATTGTAGTTGAACGATCTTAATATCTAGTAATTATGCAAGAGATCCATAAGACGGGCGATGTGGTGCTCTAAAATCTCATTTATATTCAGTGGTTTGAGTTTGAATGTTATCTAAAATCCGTGTTTAGGTGTCGGGCGAGATTGGTATAATCTAGAAACTAAACACATCGTTAAGTTAGTAGAGCTTTGTTCTCCTGGCGACTGTTCTTCGATCTCATATTGCCATTATATGAATTCTTGGAAATTTCACTTATAGCCGAGACTTCGTTAAGAATTAGTATTTTCTTAACGCCCATTCTGATAACTTATACTTAATTGTATAGAATAAATACTTGAAATTAAATTAAATATAATATTCAATAGTGAATTCCAATACTTAAGTAACACATTAGGTACCATGTATTTCTTATCGTCCTACGTTACACGTTCACATGTTTCTTTCCTGCGACAAAATAATAGTGACATTCACTTCCTGTTTGCCGAGTGTTATGTCACTAATAGTTGCTTTCTTTGATACGAGTAATGACTTGTTTTTGGTTAGATAAAATAATTTAATGACAACTCTAATTATACGATATTTTTTCTTTTTTACAAACTTTTACTAAAAACTGATAATCTGTGGTTGACATCTAAGTGGGTAAAATCTTAATTATGCGTTTTGCAAATGCAAGAGCTATGTTTTTTCGATTTAAAATAATTCGTAAACATTTTTATTATTTAAGAGGCATGACCAAAGTCAAATGAGTACGTTATTATATTAAGAATTTCGCGATTAATTTAATTCATTGTTATTTTATTGTCAAAGGGACAGTATATAAACATGACGTTTTTGAATTTTAAATAGGTATAGCTAAGCAATAATATTTTACAGCTATACATGATTGAAATGTAATAAAATAAATCATATTTAAGATACTGTAACAAAGCAATTATGTCCAATAAAAAATAATGTTGATGAATCGAAACAATTTCGTAGATATATCAAGCCATTATTTTAAAATGTAATGGATATGCTCGTTTGTTTACGTTAATGTTATTTTATTACTTTATTCTGGGTAAAATTAATACTACTGACGTAATACTTTTTTATGTGCTTACTTTATTTTTAATACAGAGAGTAAAAAAACTTTTTTTAATATTAGTAGTATTTTTCTCACGATATAAATTAATCTACGTCTAATTGAACTATTGCTTAAGAATACTAAGTGGACAATATTTTTTTATTTATTTAGAATAAGAACTAGTAAATAAAATGCGCAACGTAGCTCATCTGACGAAGTCCATAGAATCACTGTGCTTCCAAGTCGTATAAACGAATACCAATCGACGACGTGAGAAGAACGCTAAACAAGTACCTATTTGCACCTGCATAGATACGTTCCCGTCACAACTACATCAATTCAATAGGAATTTAATATCGAGCATCAAAGGTTATGAATGTAACAATTGGGCAGTTACGAAATGCGAAACCAAAGGTCGATAGATTGGCTGAGCGCGGCGGGCGGCGGGCCCCTGATCGATCGCTGTCTGTGTGCACAGCCTGCTGCTGCACCGGTCCCGTCACCCCTCTCGCTCGCGGCTGTGCCAATGTCGATGATCCATCCCTCTCGCTGACCTAACCACCCGGTAGTCGCTGCCTCCCAGTCCTCCCGTATTTAGACACTGCACTATCTAATTTGTGTTTTTAAATTGTGCGCTTTTAAAGTACTCCAGAGCGGAACGGTTATGGTTATCTAGTGTTATCGTTACGAGGGACGTCTAATGGGCTATATCATTATAAAGTTGTCTGGAACTTTCATAAATTGAGACAGCACCTGATATGAATGGATCATAATTTGATTTCACTACATATAAGTTAGACTAGTTTATGTTCCAAATAAGAGTAAATTAGGAATATTCAACGTCTATTTCTCCTGCATTTTAGCTTATTTTAAAATGAAACACAATTTATAAACAGGTTCTATGTACTTTCATTTGTTTAGAGGCCTTGGCACAAGCACCTAAGTGGCTTAGGAATAGCACGGTGGCATTTGGTGTCGTTAAATGCGCCTGCGCAGTTCGCTTACATAACACACCTGCCATATCGGGCTAAACCTCGCGTTCACTCGCCCATTCTATGAATTACTTATAGGTCATAGACCTTATGCATTATTTTATTCCACTTGGCATTCGATGCATTGGCTGGGTTTATATAAATTAATTAAAATACCTGCAAACAATATAACAATAGCGACGCCTGAACTTATAAAACAAATAAGGTGTAATTCAGAACATTATACGACAAAACTTAAGATTTAAGTCAAAAGAATAGAAGTACCTACCCCAACACTCAGAAAGTCTCGACAATCTTAGCCTTTCTTTCGCATTTCGTAGTTGAGTGAACCAGAGTTAAGTTTACTTCGTTTTCCGCGTTTTTGTCTTTAAATCCTTTAACATCCCTGAGGAGCCGACTGCGGATAAGGGTTGCCTACTTTTAACACTGTAAGCTCTCTTCTCAACGACTGTGCCAACACCCCGATAAAATTTTAAACACGCTTTCACGCTTCATCTTGTTAAAAGTGAATTACTATGTAGGACTCTTTTAAAACATTTTAGGGG
>DWNA01002047.1:0-12755 GCA_018249835.1 Heliconius besckei
CTATTTATACCTGTATATATGAATATAATGTAATGTAACCTGTAAGACAATATCGACTTATCCATACACTTCCAGCAATCCCAGGGTCTGGTGATCCACCACACGCGCACCGGCAGCTCGCCCGCGCCGCTGCCCTCGCAACAGCATTTCAATAATAAGGCTACTAGGTAAATGTTACTCCATTTATGTTGAATAAACACACTTTTATAACGTATCTTGCTATAAAATTATGGTGCAGAATGGAGACTTTTCATATTAAGTTTTCTCATTTTAAGTTAAATGGGGTAGATGCGTGAACGTAACTTCGCATTTCTTCCCATATTAAGCAGCTATGGAAAGAGAGCGTGGAAAGGAAATTAATTCACTCCTCCGAGTTTTGATTGAACTCACAGCTATCGCGATTGCACCCAGATGTTGTCCCACTGCGCCTCGATGATCGATGCGCGTCAACACGTCAATGTAACACAAAATATTTTTTCAAGATATTCTAATGGTATAGAATTGTATGTCTATGTAACTCAATTTTGACTTAACTTACAGGACCAACACATATCCCAAGTTGCCGGACAAGTTCCGCGTGCGCTCCCCGGACACGCCGCCTTCTCCCCCCGCGCAGCCCTCACACCCGCCCGAGGAGGAGGTCATATACTTCTGACACGAGAGGGAAATTACACGCGACTCGAGATCCTGAGATTGTCTGATAACCTAGACCTTTCTTGTTTTGTACATATGCAGTGTGTCGTTGAGTACACCGAGTGCGTGTGCACCCGTACTGGTGCGTACCTGAGTGCGTTGAGTGTGGGTGCGCGCGCCCATTGAAGAGTCGTGAAGAGCCCTTTAGTTAGGTGGCTGCGTTGATTTGATTTCAGATTTTTTTTGTTACTTTCTGATTGTATCCTTCCAAGTGAACATTGCAAGATAGTTAAAAAAAATAATTTTAGGGTGGCCACGACTCGACGACATTGTACTATTTACACAACAAAAAAAGGACTTTGAGTTATTAGACATGTCCTATGTGTCCGCCTCCCTCTTCCTTTTGGTTTCGTATCCCTCTCCTTTTACTTTAATCCATCCGAATATGTTAACTCAACAGATTGTAGCCTTTTTTCGTCAGCCTGATATCTTTCAGTCTCTCTGTTTATATTGACAAAAAAAACATGACACTAAAATAAATATTTGAGTATTCCTTTGAAATAGTTTAACAAAGATCATCAGATTCTGGTGAAAAAGAATTCCTCATCTCTTAACATTAAGACAATATTAAAGTGAAACATGTTTTACCTGTGATGTTATTAATTATGAAAAACATATTATTTTCAAATTAATTAAATCATCCTTCCTTCTAAATAAAAATACAAAAACGTCTTGTTCTATAACATAAATTCATTAGCATATTCAATTTCGTAAACATTGGCAATTGTTATATGTAAATATTGAATCATTTCTATAACCATCTTTTCGTATTGCCATTGAAATTATAGTAACTTTGAAAAGTTAAGAATCAAAATGTATATGTTTTAAAGTGTTACCCATTCTAAAAATTACTGTAATATATAGACTAACATTAGTATTTGTAATTAGCATTCCATAATAATTTTACACATAAATCAAAAATATTATTTTAAATTACCAGTTTTGTCGAAAGTATGAAATAATAAACGAAAGACTGTTGAACAAAATGAATGATGCAGGTTAAAACCATATAAATTATGTATCTATGTATGTTCAGTTTAACGTCTCTAAACTAATGAACATATTTCAATATGCAATATAAATATAATAATAAAAAAATCGTGCAATAACTGTTGGTAGCTAGTATATATTTACTTCAAATTCTTTCGCGATGTGTAAAGTGCAGCTTATAGTTATGTTTCCAAATTATTAAGACCTAGTCAAAATTCATAATTATTATTAAGAACACATTTTAGAGGAACAATCGGAAAGTATATTTGTCTAAAGAGTGATAGCTCAATATATATATAGTGGGTTCTGTAAAAATACAATCAATATAAAAATCATTTTACATTAATATTAAATTAATTACATGGCAACTTATTAAGAAATTCGAATTGAATAAAAAGTTAACTAGCGTCTATATATTGTTATACGTGTTAACTTGTTAAAACATTGTAGTTATATTCAAGGGGTATAGAAGCAAAGGTGTTTCAGTCGCGAAATACCGAAACAGAGTAAACTGCTAGTTTCTACTGTGTCGTAATAAATAATTATTTCCATCTAACAAACAAACATCTGATGTTTGACCACAACATGTTATGTTTTGCTTACTAAGAAATAAGGACATATATTGAAATCAAGTGAAAGGAGAACTTTTATTACCAATATTTATATAAAAGGACCATTCAATATATTTTTGGATTTTAGAAAAACAATACACTTTAATTATATTATGAATTTCTATTATGTTTAGAGTATTGATTTTATTATTCAAATTATATCAGAATTCTGTACAGCAGTTTTTACTATAAATGCAACGCACGCTGTTTAAATAAAATATATGCAATATTTCTACACTTAAAGCATAATTATATTTTAAATTAACATACTTAATAACTATATGAATAAAATAAAATAATTTTCTTTTATCTATATACATTTATAAGTAAAGGTTTGTATGTAAGTTCGACCATGCGTCACCATTGAGCTTACTATTGGCGGGAAGGAATTAAATCTTTATTAATATGAATGAATAGTGAATTATAATCCGTTTTATAGGAAAATAAAATTAAATCAAGTATATTTAGAGACTTTGTAGCCTTATTGTGTCTAAAGAAAAATGTTTATCGACCCATTATTATAAATTGAACTCTATTACTTATGAGTTATGGTCGATTTAAAAACTTGTAAAAGTGTACTGTTACTTGTAAATATGTTGAAAGTTATTATAATTATTATATGAAATAGAATGTTATATTCGATAATCCAGTTATACTTATATTTAAAGAGTGGGAGTGGCAGTTTGTAAGTCTTATAAAAATGTTTTAAAATACTTACATTTTCAATGGCTCTGTAGACTATATATAATAAATATATTTTTAATCTATTCCATATAAAATAATATTTTAGCATTTATTATTTCTTTATCGATATTGCTTTATTGTAAACTATACAACTGCCTCTCTTAAGTATTTACTCTTAAGACTGCTTGCTAATATTCCGTTACATTTATAAATCACTTTAAAATTTTAAAATTATATTATTATAATAGTAAAACTCTTTATAGTTATCGATACGAATTATATTTCACGTTCAGAACTAAAACGTATTTTAAACATAATATAAAATATGGCGGAATATCAGCAAGCGAATGTTATTTAGCTCACAAAGGATATTGTTGTTACAAGAACTCATGAGACTACGTAACTATTTTTCGTGCATTTACTGTAATCCTTTTTACTGTTTAGTCTTTGAGAGTGATATTTTGAACTATTGTCTCGTTTAGGACACCTTTCGTACTTGTATATATATATCGATGTTGATGTTTGAATATATAATATAATATAGGTATTTAATAATGTACGACAATTTGTTTCAAAACGTCTTTAAAATTCACTGCTTTCATTAGCGTGTTTAAATTATTTTTTAATAACAAACATCATGACAATAAGTAAAGTTCTATTTTTCCGAATGTCGAGGCACGTTTCTATTCGTCTCAACATAAATAAATATATTTATTCATATAAATTAGACAATTTCATAATTAGGCTATTGAATAAAACATGGGCTTCGTCCCATTCGACTGGTTGAATGGAGACCGACGCATTTATTATAATCGTCCGTTCCACGCGGTTTAAGCGTTTCAACGGTAACTACGTATAAACGACATGTCAAAAGAGGTTTACGGGAGAACAAAATAATGGTTCATCGTGCTATAAATATATGTTTAATTTTAACACTTATGTTTATACATTTATCTATTTTTTTTTAAAAGAGCAAAGTGGGACTTTATTCCATTCTTCAATAAACTTTCTCTTTTAACCTTTTTTACGTAGGAACCGTCAATTTATTCATTGCGTATATTTTCTACTAGGATAGGATAGTTGCATTTAGTGCGATCGACGATGAATATTTCGTTGAGACCTGCAGTTATGTGCCAATCGGGTCGCATTGTTAATGTTTGAACTCGTTGCTTGTTTGTTTGTATGTTTGTGATATTTGAGGCCCTAAACTTCGAACTTATTATAGTATTACTATTATAAAATTAAATTAAAATAGTTTGTGACGTCTAAGATGGTCTTTCACTCAGATACTATTTCACAGTTAGAGTGCTTGCATTTTACTACAAGAGCTTCGAATTTCAATTCACGAGGTCTCAACATTAGTCGTAACAGTTTTACAACGTATCACAGTATTTTTGTCACCGACAAATTATTATAGATTTACAATTAGTATTATAGTGAAAATGTACTTAAATTAGACCCCTAAGTTTAAGTTACGCAATATTTAAATATTACGTTAGCATTTAATCTATATTTATCATTTTTATTCCTTATTTCTAATAAAATCCCTCCAATTTTGTTTATAATTGTGGCAACGACAATACTACTGTGTATTGCTCAATTAAGCTCATTTTATTCCTTGTATTTGATTGATATTAAATATTGAATCCACTGTAATTTTGTAAGATTATTTGATTAATTTTGCATTTTATTCTTCGTCGACATGATCTGTGGCAGCTTGCGGGTTGCCTACATGTATTTAGAATAGATGAATGAAAATTAAACATTTACCTAGAACAGACTTGGGTTGTTATTTTTTCTTTATTTTTTTAGGTTCACGCTGTATCACCGCATACAGGCAAAGTTTACCTAATTAAAACACTGTTCCCCACTTTTCTCCGATTTTTTCAGGTATTGCGTTTAGAGTGGTGGAACTTACGCAGCGCATTGTCCGCCACAGTAACAAAGTGAGATAATAAAAATGTCATTCCACGAATTATGCTATATGATATGAAAGATTTACATCGCCCTTAAAGAAATTATTTATACTTTAATCATTTATTAACGGGAAAAGTAGCTACAATAGAAACATACTTAACTATGTGTTATAAATTTTTACTTAAATGTTTTAAAATTCGAAAAATTTATTTGAATCGTTTTAGCAGATATGTTTTTTATAAATTAATTTACAAACTAATGTTTGTCGTTTAAGCGTCATGTGTGAAAAATTACAAAATATTTAAAAGAAAGAGAGATTTTAATTATGATAATATTTATCTTTTTATTTCGTTGTCTCTAATTTAAATATAATGTAATATAATATGTATGTTGCCTTTTTCTTTTTATGAAGTTGTAACACTGTATGCGGCTGTCATTGTTAATTTTGTTATGCTTATGTATTTTAACAATAATCATAAATCGTAATTTTGACAATTACATTTTGTTTGCGAAACAAAATTTTAAGTGTTAAATCTACTTTGCGAAAAGATTTTTTTTAAATTATTTGATATTATAAATTTACTTGGAATAAATATAAAGATTGTTTTACATAGCATGTAAGTATATTCTTCATAAATACAATTGAGGGTGGTCAAATCTTCAAAATATTAATCTAATCTAAAAAAATAGTGATTAGATAACTATAATCGCATAATATTATTGTGAAAAAGATTTTATGTTGTTGTAACTTTTTTCAATTTGATTTTAAGTAATCATGTGTATGATTTTTCTATAATATTTTTATCGTAAATATGTCGATCTCTATGTATATAACAGAGATACAGAGTGAAATAATAATATAGAAGACAAATAATATACTCGCTCAATATTACCTTTTAATAGTATTATTAAGCTTATGTATTACTACAAATTATAATTCATCTAAGTATTACAATATTTTACAATATGAGTCACCAACATGGGATGTATAATTGTGTATAGTTCCAGATATTGATATTATTTATCAATATGTAATTAATCTCTTCATTTACAAATCCTACATTTTATTTTTGATCTCCTTCAATTACTAATAATTGTTTAATTATTTCAAACTAAAATTTATACATGTTTTTTGTGCATTTTCAATAATTATTGCCCCTTTTTTGTTATGATTAATCCTTTATTTTCTAAAAATTGTCCGTAAGAGTCTATTTTTAACAATAACACTGTCTTTACTATGTATTTTTATATTTTATTATGTATGCAATAAGATATTTATTTTATTAATTTTTTATTTTTTATTATTTCTTATAGACCAAATCATCAAAGATGTTAGAACTGAAAGGAAACAGCTTGTCTAAAAGGCAAAAAGAATTGAATGCAAAAGTTAAGGAAACCATATTACAGAAAATTGATTTTAATGAAATCAAGATTTTGGAGGAAAAGTCTGATGTAGATAGATTATTTAAAATTGATGTGGCTTCAGAATATAAGGAAGTTGATTATATTATGGACACATTTAAAAGTGGTGATTCACTTTACATTTCAAGAGCTTTAAAGTCAGTGTGGCTCTTCAACAATGAATATGCACACATAATCAACCCTGTATACTTACATGACAATATTTTCCCGTTAATGTCACTGAAAATGATTAAAAAGCTGCTAACAACTTTGTCTATTCATTTAAGAAATGAGCAGAGAGCACTTGACTTCTACAATTACTGTAAAAAAAAAAAATTTAGTAATATTGCATTTAAATTCCTGCTGTTTACATCTGAAGAAAATAAACTGAATTATTTGAAAAGCCAGAAAGACATTGATAACTCTATAGATATTGCTCATTTCATTGGAAACTCTTTTCAGTTACTTGAAATATATTTGCAACAGCTACAAGATAAGAAATACTATACCTTCACAGGTGTTTTACATAACAAGCTTCGCCATCTTTACTCAATATCTAGTGAGAGGTATTTAGATTTATTAGAAACCTACTGTAATATATCATGTAGGGATGAATTTGGACTTAGGATTTCTAAAGATATTTTAACAAAGCATAAAAATAGAGTGTTGAAGCTACCACAACTCTATATTTGCCATCTGAACACTAACATAATATCAAAACACATGAATGTGGAAGACGCTAAGTTGTGCTTTGAAAATTTAATGCCCTCTAATGTTAGTGAATTTTGGCCAATGATCACTGAAACACACCTCAAAGCCTTATCAGTATTAAAAATTCTGCCAGAAAATGAAATTTTTTCATTTTTGAAGAAAGTGTATACAGAAAAATATCCAAAAGAGCCATTTGAAAGCAATGATAAGTTCTACAAACATAACATATTTCTGTTTATGACTCCTGAAAAGAGAGAAATATGGGCGATTCATCATTTAAAGGATAATATAGAATTTCTGGGAAAAGATGAGGAGCATGTTTGGTGCAAATATGTAAACTTCCAACTGGCATTTAAAGAAATAAAGAGGTACATTTCAATTACAAATAGCCATGTAAGGAGAATAGATATACTTAATTTTTTAGTAGATGCAGCTAAAACACAAGAAGACCTGACAATTGCGATCAATTACTACTATGAACGACATGTCAATGAAAAAGATCATGACAAAATAGACTTCATTGACAAAATTTATGATAACTTTAATGTTTTTACTTTTAATGAATCCTGCTGGACCGCTTTTGATAAGATCTTATACAGCTTGAAAGTATATAGAAAAGATTTTTATTTGGATCACTTTAGAACACTCTCCATTATATACCATCTTATAAAAAATAAAGATGTGCCAGAAACATTAGAGGTGGAGGTCATTACTGAAACAAGACTACATTATTTCAAAGGACATCAAAAAAAATTGACTGATGATGAAAACAAATTAATATACCAATATTACATAAATCTTTACATTAGTAAGCTTCAAAATTTTGAGGGCAAAGCATATGATAAAAAATTAAAAAATCTAATAAGACCTTTTGCTACTTCTTTTATACTAATATTAAAACATTTTAAGAAGTCAAAACAGGATTGTCCCGAAATTCTCATGAAATATATAAATCTTGACTGGGATAACTTTAAACATGACATTTTTTTGGCAAATAAGGTTGAAAAAATTTCTGAAGATATTTTAATACGTCAGCTCAAGCAAAATTCTAATATATTAATAGAAAAATTACCGGATCTGAAGAAAGAACTCTCAAATTCATTTAAAATGCGACTCAACGGCCTGATGAAAAAAATTAAAGTGTACTTTTCCAATGACATTGCTTTACAGATACTCAGCATTTTAGAAAATTGGTTGAAAGATTCTAGTACCATGGCGTATCTAACTTATAACTCTACAATTTGTAGCATTTTCCAAATTGCAAACGAAGATTACAAAATAAATTTAATGACAAAGTACGCGCCTAAGTCGCCCAAGATAGCTCATAACGAAATAGCTGAAAATGTTTTGAGAGTTCAAGAGTGTATATGTAGATTTGTGCTGTATTCAAGGCCGCCGGTGCCTTTGCAGGATGTTCTTAAATATCTCAAAGGAGATTACGTGCAGTACTGCCTGCCGCTATTCAACAGCTATGTAATGAACCTGCCCCGCCCACTAGCTCTACAGTTCGTGGCAGCGACCTTAGACACCCCAGTCTCGATCCAAAAACATGGCCTACGTTTAGCATTCAAATGTTTCAACGCAGAGGAGTTAAAAACGCTCCTTTTGGACGTTTGGCACAAAACAAGAAATGTATCTTTAAGGAAAATTGTTTACAAGGGCCTCTTTGATCGTATGATAGAAAATAAGGACGAAGCAGAAGGCCTTCATGACATTTTAAAAGTGTTAACATTAGACTTGAACGAAAATGACGATGATGAAATATTTGAGCAGTGCCGTAGAGTGATGTCACTCCCAGCGTCATTGCAAGGCAATTACTTGCAGCTTATCTGGAAAGCTGTTGAAAAGTTATCGCACAAGAAACTGAAGAACTTCGATAGAAAGAATTCTGTTGTTCAAATACTTAAATCGCGAATAAAAATACTCGATAGAGAATTTTGCCGTACTCAAATTGTAGACGTATTTATAAAAGACATAGTGTTCGACGAAACTATTCAAGCTCAACACAAAACTCACGAGGTAAAAAGTTTTATCGACGAAATGTGGAAACTCGTGGCTAAATATATCATAACTCCTAACAATTCCGAACAAATCGATAGAAGTATTGATTTGGTGAACAGTCTAATAACACAGAGTGTTAAAGAGTGGGATTTTAACTTTGAGGGGCGTTATGTTGTTCGTGAGTTTTTAAAGTCATTGGTCTATAAGATTCTACAAGAGTCTTTGATCAATGAGGATAAATCTCAAGGAGTACCAGTCCTACAGTACATCATTATACTACTAGAAGACTTACTACCGATTAGCCGCATATATTTGTTGTACTGTGAATTAAATTTAACAGTTATTTCTAAACAGATTATGGAAAATAAGAAGACTGAATCAATGATGGGAGAAATAACTTACACCCATGTAAAATGTGAGGAAGTCGTCGAGGAGTTTGTGGAAAAGTCTTTAAATTTTTTATTAAATCTTAAGGAAAGAGAAATTTTATTTTCAACCTTCTTTAAACACATCACTAAACAAATTACAGATGTTCTTCTTTGGCTGGTCATGAACACCACGCTAGATAGAGATCATTTAGTGATTCTAGTATGCGACCGCTTGATTGAATCCCGGGTGTTAGAAGCGCAAATTTTAGCTACATTGATGTTACCGACCAAAGTCGAGGAACAGAATAGAGCACGTTTGGCAGAAATATCAAATAAAATTGGGAAAATTAATAATCAAGAAATTCAAGCTATTCTATATAATAAAATTATGCTTAACTCTTACCTACTGGCACCGAGCGGGCGAGAACTGCCGGGTGACTTTGAATAAAAAAATAAATACAATAAAATATTTAATTACGGCTTAATGCTTCAAAATGATAATTCATTGTCTTAGTCACTCAGAATTTATTATCTACTTGTTGTTATTAAGTTGCATTTTGATAACTTGTTTTTTACAATTAGAATAAGAACTACTTTGAATAAATATAGCTTTGCACTTATATACTGTTTTTGGAAATAAATATAAATTTTCATACTTTTTCTTCCACCAGTATGTAAGGAATCACAGGGTGATATTTGGCCATTAAACATTCCCTCCTTTCCTCAGCAGAAAGTGTGTAGATTATATTTATTGATATACATATTATAAACTTTAACTATGTACTAGTATTATTTAACTATTTATATTGGCATGTAAGTTTTGAAATGATTTACTTTTTATATAAAATTTACTATTTAGCATATTTCTCGTTTTATTTATCATCTTCACATGGTTGTCGATTATTTGTCCCAAAAGTACATATCTCTCTATAGAAGTTTATTATACATAATATACCTGTGTACATAACAGTTTTTACTATTTTAAGGTATTTTTTACTAATGTAATCTTATTATAATTTAAAACATTAAGCATAATAAATTGTTTTGGTTCAGTACCTGCCTTCTATTCATTAAAATCCACTGAAAATACTAATTTTAAAGTTAAAAGTTATTTTTTTTAAATCTTAAAAAAACATCACAAGATTAATGAACCCCTAATGAAATACATATAAATAAATAAAACCCAACAAAAGTTTAATAATCATTTATTAGTGTTTACAAAATCTACTTGAGTCGCTGCAGCAGTGTAGTATTAAGTAGGTTAGCATCTTTTAGTGTCTGCGACTGGTCTGAGAGCTCCGAGCTGGGGAAGGTCGTGAGGAGGGCGAAGGCCTGCAGTTGGTACGCGGGCTCCGCTCGGGTCACGTACTGGACGAGGTCACCCACTGTGTGTGTGTGGTTGAAGCGACCGGTTAGACGAGTACCGTCTGCTAGCCGGAACTGGAACGATTGTTATTTATTATATTAATAGGCATGTTTATATAATTCAATATACATATAGATAAGTAATGCAGATTAAGCCGCAAGCGGGTCGCTAATACTTTAATACGGTATTATTATTATTTTTTAAACTTCTTAAGCTGCAAGCACAAAGGAAAACGCATCTTGCCGCACCTACCGCGACATTCGAATACAAAAAGTTAAAATGCTATTTCACATGTAGCAAAAAAAAAGGTAAAATTATAAAAAAAGTTAATATTAAAAATTATTTAGCAACAGAGAGCTCGGGTGGTTCTTAAGAGCTGGCTGGAGCGCTGGGGTAGGTTTAAATTATATCACGTAAAATTTTTTGCATGTTTCTGAAAGAAACTAGAAATCTTTAGAGGTTCCAAGGCTACAAGAAAGGGGTCTCAGACGGTACCTGCACGGTGGTGGCGGGCTGCGCGTCGTCGAGGAGCACGGCGCTCTGCGCGGCGCGCGTGTTGGCGGCGCGGTCAGCGCCCGACGCTGCCACCGCCACCGTCGCGCCCACCGTCGCCGGCGTCGGGCTGCGGGCAGTACAGGTAAGTGCTCTCGTCCACTGTCATCACGTCATACATGCCCTTCGGGGGGTCCTCATGCTTTTTAAAGGGACTTTCCTCCTATATTATTTGATAATGTGTTTCAAAGGTAAACCGAGGAGGACATATCTTACCGTTCACAACGTCGTTTGACGTGCCCATAGCAGCTGAGCACGTTCTTGTTCTTTCTCACCGTGACATCCTCGACCAGCAGGTACTAGTCCTGCCATTCTGTGGATCTCTTCTTTGGGGATTCGATCAGTTAAGTTGACTCCGCATCTCCATAGCATTCATCTCTCTTTCATTCTTCTTCTGTAATACCCATGTTGCGTGGCCGTATAACAGCGTCGGTACAAACATTCCATTGTGAACAGCCAAATGTGCACGTTTCGCCGTCTCATTAATGCAATTAATGCACCGTTGGCTCTGTTACCCGCAGCAATACTCCTTTTCGCATCCATCTCATATCTTTTAACTCTACAAAATATACTTTCCTTGGGAAGTATGTTTTATACCACTTCATTCACTTGTTCTAATACCTTACATACAATTACACTTTCTGCCTTCAATAAATTATAAGTAAATATAATTTACTACGCCAGTTTGTATATGTGTGACGTGTGACGACAGTGACGCTTTTCGCACAACATATTTAATGTTATGCACACGACTGTATTTGCGCGGGTTTAAGCCTTTTGAGTGGTAAATTCAATCCCCTCTTGCAAGGATAAATTATTTTCATTTCTCTTCATCTCTCTTTATATAAAAGAGAATACATGCTTCACAGTATTATAAATTACCTTCCCAACATATGTCCTTTGCCAGTGAAGGCGCGAGGGGCGGCGACTCGCGGAATATCTTCGTGACGACGGTCCTCCAAACTGAGGCGGACCTCAGCGCCGCCTGATGACAACTCCGCTGGTACTTCACTAAGAGAAAGAAAAAAAGATCTATTGTTAGCATACTCTGGAAAAGTGGTTAATAATAAGCAACTGTCACACTTCCGTCCCTTATTTTTCGCCAAATTCTTAACACTTAACTTATGCCTATGCATATTGAGTGGCGGAACTCAACATCGCGTTTTGCCTCGTCGATAGTGCGAGGATATGAAAATATTAAATAATTCATTTTCTCGAGTGGGAATTGAATCCTCACGTTAACAGTCGCTCGCTTGTGGGACTGTGTCAATTTAATTTTACTGTGAAAATTAAATCTTACTTACCCTCTACGAATGCAACTAAGGAATTCTGCGTTGTTGGGATCCGTATAATGTCTTAAAGGTCCACTGTCCACTGTGAAACCTTCTCTGTATAATTGTAGACGGACAGACCGCGGCTGATTGTCCTGAAAAATAGAATTAGATACTTAGATTTTTAGAG
>DWNA01002048.1:0-12753 GCA_018249835.1 Heliconius besckei
GGCGAAGCGCTAGTTAAAAATAAAATAGTTACCGAAAATACAATTCAGCGCTCATAGATGAGTTCTCTGTGATGACAATATTTTCCGTCTCACCAGATGGTACGCAGTCAGTCCAGCTGTCATCACAAACAGACCATGGCAGGATCGATTGGAAACTCATAGCAAAGTAATAAATACACAACGCTATGATAGATACGTAGTAGGATAGAATGTAAAAACATCCCAGCGTCTGCGCGTAACCGACTCCTGGAATTTACAATTAGTGTTAATAATACTCTTATCCATTATTATCATCACTATAACATATAATAAAACTGATAGCAAATATAGTGATATCAATGATTGAGTAATATTGAATTAGTTGTGCTCATTAAAAGATATTGGAATATAAATTTTACCTTTCATAGCCGGTGATAGTGCCCAAACTTTAATAGCATTTTTAGAACTAAATTGTCCAATGGCACATTCGAGATAGTACATAGGCTTTCCTATTAATATAAGAGCTAAAATATATGGGACAAGAAAAGCTCCGCCTCCGTTATTGTATGCGGTGATGGGGAACCGCCACACGTTACCAAGACCCACAGATAAAGCGATACAGGACATAAGAAATTCTAGTTGGTTGCCCCATGTTGCTCTTCCCTCACCATTTTCAACGTCTTGCTATATTGTACAATAAATGTTTAATATTATTATTTTAAAAAACATTGCATTAACATTATGGAATAAATAAATATAAAAACGGGTTATGTGACAGTCGGACTCGCCCGCCAAGGCTTCCGTACCAATTTCAGGATTGTTCTGAACAACTAATAAAAGTAAAAGTATTATAGATATTTCATAGAAAAATGATTACTGATTTATATTTGCGATTAATTCGTACAAAATGAACGCATACGGGTGTATGCATGCAAACTTAATTTTGTAAATTTTTATAAGTTTTACTTTTTGTTGACCTACAGTCTTAATCTTGGTGGGCGAGTTCGGCACGCATTAGACTGGAATTTTGTTTTTTTATATAGATCAACAAATCTAAGCAATAACACACACCTGCTTTTCATTGACTTTTTCCAACTGATGTATGTCTTGTATTTCTGCGGAGGGTTCCGAGGACTCGAAAGCGGGGTTGACTTTGCCGCCCTGTTCTATAGCGTCACCCTTCAAATGAAAACATATTATAATTCTTTAAATATCTTAAAGTATAAAAAACAATACATTGGATTTAATACTCATTCTCTTTATAAATTATTCGAATCCGTGCCGTGTGCCATTTTCTATATGGATTTTATTAAAATAATCTAAGGATTACTAAAATTATATATCTTTAAATAAAATGAAATGGCAAAAACGTAACTGATAACATAATATAAACAGCTTAAGAAGATAGAAAGTAGGTAATAATAAATAATTTAGATTGCTATCTTTCAACCATACCGTATACTGGTACCTACTGATTAATATTAGAATTACTGATATGTTATAAGAGCTCTACCCTTATATTAGCCCTTGCCCTTCTCTTACTAAAATCTAGTATCCCACCGAAATAAAGTTTTCAATCGAGGCCGAAACTTTTTAATAAAGAAGTATTTTTTAACGAAAAAGTGATAGTCGATAAAAGTGGTCAATGGTCATTATCAACAATTGTTTTTCCAATATTGTGTTCGGTTTTATGGTTTTCGAGATATCAGAAGGATCAAGATGAGAAGATCATTAAGTGTTTATAATTTTTTTTTTTTTAATTTATTTTCACTCACACTACAGACTTGTGGTCCATACCTTTTGTCATCTTATACATTTCTTTTAATATATTTTTTTCTTTAGATATTACCTAGAACTAGATTTACGTTATTATATACATATATTTCTATATTTACACAATATCTCCTTTAAAGAATCCGGTTATTCATTTCAGTTGCCACTTGCCAACTTGACTATTACACTAGAATCTAATTCTATATGCATAAAAAAAAATACATAAAATCTTCACTCTGGGGCACTTCTGTCATTTTGAAATAATGTAACAATATCATCTATATAGTGTAATTTTCCCAGAATATATATTTTTTAGCGACTCTTACCGTTTCTTTATCCTATTCTATTGTTCTTTATGTTGTTGTCTATCTTTCTCTTATATTTATCCTATCCTATCTTTAAATTGGGTTAAGGTTCGACGATTATGCTAGCCCTAGCTAAAACCTTAAATGTTTTTTGACATTTGCTGCGAGGGGTTTATTAACATCGTATAGGAGAAAGGCGGGCCGCGTGTTTGATGCGAGTTAAAAGCCGACAAAAGATCTCTACAATAAAGTGACATTGAAAACGCAGTGAAGCATTAACGTAATCTATATCTCAAGTGTAATATATTTTAAATTTCTTTCTTGATAAAACTTTGATAAAAAATTGATCTCAGTATACATACGTATAGTACTTATGTTAATATATTATTTTTGTATGTGTTTCTTAATTAACTTATTTTTATTGATTACTTGGCGTAATACTTCGTTTTTAAACGTAAAAACACTTTTAAGACATGTTTAAATATAATATCTACTTTGCTTAGAATATACAATAGTACTTTTGCTGAAAGAGTCTTTGATAAGTAGAACATGTAAAGAAACTTTAACATTAAAAAATAGCTTTACGTAACTTAATTGCCATAACAAGAAGAGTAAACTAAAATAATAATCATCCAATAAAGTCTCATAATAAGTAGTAGCACATCTAAAATGAAATGACATATATTTTACAAATAAACTTTTTTTTTGGAAAATGGACAAACGTTTTTACTCAACGGTATGCTAAATTCTATACAGGTTGATTTATCCATTAGGTTTATTTTATTTTTATACAAACGCCTATATACACTTGAAATAAACACACTTTACTTGCCCATATCAAATTATAAAGATATATAAAAAATAATATCTTACCATGCTGATTAAATTCCAATAAACAGCGCCAATGAGAGTGTGTAAGCACTTATGGAACAACGGAGCACGCACGGAGTGACCGAACATAGCTGGTCGCATAGATTTATAATAATTCCTATCACAATTGAAAAATGATTACTTTAGTTATATGATATCCGCCAATATCTATCTTGATTACAATAACATTTTTGTAATACATAGATACGATATTATCCTCCGCCGATAGCTAAAATCAACAAACAAAATAAGTTCAACGTGGTATTCCATAGTCGCTTATTACAATATATTTATAAACAATTTTAACTGTCATTGACATTGAAATACAGTTTGATAAGTATAAATAGTTACTATAAAACGTCTAACTAACGTTACCTAAGGTTTTTGCAAGTGTGTTTTTGCACTGTCTGTGTTCCATTTTTCTTGATGGAGCTTATTAATGTAATACAGATTTACTGTCTCGAAGCAACAACATTTGTATAAAATAGCTATTTTGAAATATGAGGCACAATTCTCTGAAAGTGAATAAGTAAGCTAACCTAACGGGAGGTTCCCTTAACAGGTTTCCAAGTGTCTACCCTGCGGGATACAGCGTAGAACTGAAAAAAAAATCTCCAATAGTAGTCGTAATAAGTCAGAATGGTTTAAAAAGTGGTGGTATAACTATCAATACCAGTCTTAGTGCTTCTTGACGAAAGCTTTGGATTTTACTTGGTACTATGTAAGTGCTATCAATCAAAACAAATTCTACATAAGTAGAATCATCTGCAAATACAAATTGGGCTTATCATGAGTTAACTCCTATTCAAGATTTGATATGGTTCCTTATTTGGTGGTGGTCATGATATCTTGGAAATCTTACTATTATGAATTTCACCATCTATTATAATTTGGATAACCATATTTGAGTTCAGTTGACTAATTATTCAACTAATTAACATTCTTTTACAATAACTGAAACGTGGGGAGAATGGTGATTGCCGTAAGGTATTTTAAATTTTATATCCGTAGGAATTTGGTTAATTCAGTAGTTTATCAACTAATTGTTGATATTATGAATATATGTTTTTTTTGTCTGTCTATTTTTTGGTTGACATACGCATCGCATCTTTGGAAGTACTGAACAGATTGTAATGAAATTTATTAGTTGTATAACTATTAAGGCGGAGCACCTGATGTCCAAGCTAAATAAGCTATCCTCACCAATAATTGTTGGTGAGTTGTGTTCAAGATATGTTTTTTTTTTTTAAATAAAAAATAAAACTTTAAAATTATGGTTTTTATTGAGTATAACAATGAACCCATATTTATACAAATAAATACACGTCAATTCATAACCAGATCCACATCAATTAAGAATATTACAATTAAGTATAGTACACTAATGTTTTCTTCTAACACTATTATATTATGTGATTTAATATACATTTATTTACATATCGTAATTACTTCCCACGTCTATATGATCCACATAAAACCTTCCAAGTATGACTAAACCAATTCCTTTGCACCTTAAGGCGGTCGCTCTTAGCATCTTGCTTGAAGAGCAGCCATTCTCTATGATTGTCAGGGTTAATTGGTCCCCATGTTGGTTTCTTATTTATGCACTTCTTAATGATCTAAAAATAAAAAATAAATAGATTAAAGTACTTATTTTGGAAAGGTTCCTCATGTTTAGTATACACTATTCAGGGAGCCGTGAGATAAAAGGTAAATAAACCTGACGGATAAATTATAGAGCACAGATACTGCCAACATTCAACATAGTAAGGTGACATTTGGCCTTACAAATTATTTTTGTGGTTATTAATAAACATTTATTATTCAATCTGATATGAAAATCAAAATTTTTATTTTACTTACATCAAGAAGGCTACCAGCAGATCTATTTTTAATAAAGGATGCGACTATAAATAATGCTACGAAGAAGGCACCTACGGCCATCATCAAGTACCCAGCAACTGCAAAAAAACAAAACACGTATATATAAAATATAATATAGGTACAATGAACTTGTGTAATATATTTATATCTATATTCTATATTAATACAGTAAAAAAATTCACGAAAAATATATGTATGGGTTCTTAAATTTATTAATTGAACACGAATCTATGACATTTAAACCTTTTGTCTGTTTGTTTTGTTTGTGTTGTCTGTTTGTCTGTCTTTCTGCTTCTCTTAAATAGCATTAAATAAAAAAGAAGCGGGCGAAGCCGCACAAGGGCCACTGGTCGTATATAAAGTGGTATCTTTAACTGATTAATATTAAAAATAAATAGATACTTATTTGAAAATTAAATAATAATACAATAATTACCATATGCGGCAGATGGGAACACGTAGTCACCAAACTCTAATTCTTCACCAGCTATAAGTGCGTAGAAGAATACTACTGCCATCATAGCAGGAGTGATGATACCCCAACAGAAACGCCAGTATACAGATGTCTTGATGTTCAACATGTATTCCAAATCCAAGCATATATTTTCTACGCCTGAAACAAAATAATATATGTTGTTTAGATGGTTTAACAAATAAATGTATATTTTTAAATGATTATCAAAGAAAATTGTATAATATAAAAGAAACAATTATTACCATAAAAGTAGAATACGCCAATGATTTCAACGATACCACAGAACAGGATAAGGAAAGTTCCACCATAGAAGTCAGCGATTGTTAGAACATATTGACCAGCCTATTCAGAAATTTGTAGATTAATATATTAGTAATAGTTAAATAAATAGAATAAGGTATTAGATATAAGGTTGGTTACTTACGGGTGTAACGAATATAATACCAGCAGCGAAACCGATAATACAAGAGATCGCCGAAATGTAAATTGTTTTTACTTTAGGGAAAGAATCAAGAAGGACAGTGTTGACTGCGGTGACGAGAGCTACAGCTGACCCAATACCAAGAACCATCATCATAGTGAAGAAAAGTACTGAAAATAGCTGAAATTAATGAAAAAAATATTATTTGACATATATTTTTAATATTTATTTTGATCATGGGTAAGTAGTATAGGATCATATAAGTAAGGTTATACAATAGATTTTTTACCTGAGGTTGGAAAGTCTTGGCGATAGCATCAGGGTAAGAAATGAAAGCCAATCCTGTACCACCAGTACCGATGACGCTTCCCACAGGTTGATCAAGTACGTAGGCCAGGTTACCGAGAATACCGAAAATGGTGATACCAGAGAGCAAACTAGTGCACGTGTCCAACGTGGTGACAATCATAGCGTCTCTGTTAATAAAAAAATAAAACGTATAAAAAAGGACAACTATATATTAGCGCTATTTTATGATTACGTTTGCTATTACGTAATTATATTCTGCTATTAATGCTTTTTAAGATTTTTAAATATAAAAAAATATAAGGAAATAGTAATTTATAACAAATATATTTTTTATAAAATATAGTTTTTTTTTAAATATTTAAACTAAGAACTATAGTTTACTCACCTGTAGACATTTTGTCTAAAATTGTTGTATGAAGAAAACATCATCAGTGGTCCGGTACATATATTAAGGGAAAAGAATACTTGAGTGATGGCGCTGTACCACACCTGTAAATAATAGTACACGTCTTTGTTAACAAATAATAAAAATAATAAATAAGGTAATCCCATTTTACTAATATGTCGAATTGTCGACAAGAATATCAAGTTAAAAAAATCAGTTTCGCGTTGTATCCCTCATGGAGCAAGCATAGGGAGCCTAGTGCTAAGACACTCCCCTCCCCATTTTCGGCCGAATTCTGGAGACATTGCGTCTTGACTGGCGCAACTGAACTCGATATTTTTGCCTTGACACTAAGCTTTTGCATTGAAACAGCGAAGAATTGAAAATACTATTTTTTTGATTTCCTCGAATAGAAATTGAAGAAATCTGATAGGTAACTTCACGTTTTATTCCGCATGGAGTATGGTAGACAGAGGGGACCTAATGTTAAGACACTCCGTTCACCACTTTTCGACCAGTTTTCAACACAATGTATATAGAATTACCAAACTTAACTGCGCTGCGTTTTATCTTCTTATTCAGAGACGATGGGAGTAAATACATATAATATGGTAATTTATTGTGTTCGACATTTTGCTTGATATTTAGACTTATAAAGAAACTAGCGGCCCGCCCGCGGCTTCGCCTGCGTGAACTACGTTATTATTAATTTCTGTCTCCATGAATACCTACGTCCTATAAGTGACGTCCATGCAAAATTTGAGGAAAAACTTTCAACCCCAAAAACCACCTCTTAGAAGTCGAATATTGCAAATTCCCGTCTTAGCGAGCACCTACGTCCTGTAAATAACTCCTATGCCAAATTTGAGATTCCTAGCTCTGGTAGTTTTTGAGATTTCGTGATCAGTGAGTGACCTTTCGATTTTATATATATATATAGATAAAAAGGGACTTACGTTAAGATCAGCCAGCTTATCCCATTGTGGAGTCAAGAAAAACAGGATACCGTTTCCAGATCCGGGAAGAAGGGTGGTACTGAAAAGTTCAATAATTATTAATTTAATAGTACTTCAATAATATGATACTATAATTTGGATCCATTTTATTTGTTATTTTATTCAAAAATCTATATTATGTTACAATTTGCATATAAAATAAGGACCAAGATTTCGTACACATGAGGCCGCTGTGGCGCAGTGGCACAAGCGCGTGACTGTAACGCGACGATTGTGTGTTCGATCCCTACTCGAGGAAATGAAATATTTATTTACATTTTTCGCTCTAGTGTCAAGGCAAAGCGCGGCGTTGAGGTCCGCCAATTACCACGCAATGCCTCCAGAATGCCGGTGCTGGCGCAAAAATGGGAACGGAGTGTCTTAACACTAGGTTTCCTCTGCCTACCCTGATTCATATATTGAAATATAAAAATTTATAATTACCTGATTAAAAGTATAATCATAACAACATAAGGGAATAGAGCCAAGAAATACGATGCTTTGCCAGAACTTTTAATGCCTCTTGAAATAATGATGAAAATCATGACCCACGCGGCGAATAAACAGAGAGTTAAATACCAAATAGGTAATCCTGTTGACAAAAATAATATTATTAAAATAAATAGATACTAATTATAAAAGAATCGGATTTAAAAACTTAAAAAACAAAAAATATATATTCAAACTAGTGTAAAATATCGAATTATTGTATACATACAACGCTACTAGAATAACTAGGAAAAACTTTAAAAATCTTTACTTACCAAGACCTTCCTCGAGACCACCGTTAATTTGGAGAACTGATTGACTGTAATAAAAATTATAATAATTATAATAAATTATAAAAAAAAATAATTATAATAAATTATATAAATGTTTCATTGTATGTACTAAGTAATTTTAATAGTTACCGGAAATATAGTTCAGCACTCATAGATGAGTTTTCTGTGATGACAATATTTTCTGTTTCACCAGATGGTACGCAATCAGTCCAGCTTTCATCACAAACAGACCATGGCAGGACGGATTGGAAACTCATAGCAAAGTAGTAAATACACAACGCTATGATAGATACGTAGTAGGATAGAATGTAAAAACATCCCAGCGTCTGCGCGTAACCGACTCCTGAAATTTACAATTAATATTAATTAATATGTAACACTCACTTCACATCCAGGAGGCCAATCGTGATTGCAAACACCACGGACTGTAGGTTCGATTCCCACTCGAGGAAATTAAATATATAATATTTTCATTTCTTGGCTCTGGTGTCGAGGTGAAGCGTGGCACTGAGTTTTGCCATTGAAAACGCAATGCCTCCAGAATTCGGCGGAAAATGGGAAAGTGAGTGTCTTAACACTAGGTTCTGTCAGCCTTCTGTGTGCGGAATACAGCGTGAAGCTGATTACATAATCAAAACAAAAAACAATCCGCTGATATAGTTTACATTTGTAAAAATTCTGCTTACGAACATAGAAACGTTAATAATGGAGTAATATCAAATTACTTAGTGCCTACCTTTCATAGCTGGTGATAGTGCCCATAGTTTAATAGCATTTTTGGAACTGAACTGTCCAAGTGCACATTCGAGATAGTACATAGGCTTTCCTATTAATATAAGAGCTAAAATATATGGGATGAGGAAAGCTCCACCTCCGTTATTGTATGCGGTGATGGGAAACCGCCACACGTTACCAAGACCCACAGATAAAGAAATACATGACATAAGAAATTCTAGCTGGTTTCCCCACATTGCCCTTCCGGGTCCTTCTTCCACATCTTCCTGCAAATTATAAAAATATCACATTGTTATTCAGGTTTCTATTATAACTTCAGGTATTCCATCTAGGTCAACGTAGTATCACTTATAAAACTTGACAATCTTAACTTTGCATATATATATATATGCATATATTTTGTATGATATAATCTTTTCAAAACTATGTATCATATGATTTTTTAACTTCACGCTGTATCCCGCTTCTAGCAGAGTATTCAGAGGGAACCTGGGAACCTAGTGTTGAGACACTCCTCTCTCGTTCCTCACTTTCAGCCGGATAATATATTTTCCTAATTAAGCTGCAACGGCTTTTGTACATACTCAAATATTAATTTAAATTATTGTAACCTAAGAAAATAATAAACATACCTGTTTGCCATTGCTTAATTCTTGCTTGTCTTGTATTTGTACGGAAGGTTCCGAGGACTCGAAAGCGGGATTGACCTTGCCGCCTTGTTCTATAGCGTCACCCTTTAAATGAAACATATCAATATAAAATATATTTTGAAACAATTTTTTTCAGACATTCAATAAAAAAAATAGATTATTTAAATTGTAATTTATAATACAGTTACTTTTTAGTAACATATAGAAAATATAAATTTCAGTTCACTAGGCACTTTTATTATTATTATTCTACCAGCGGTTTCCATAAACGCTGGTAAGATGATATGTAGGTATGCCATAGCCCATACAGTACAAATCTCTTCTCTCTCTCTCTTCTCTCTACTCTTTAGAAATCGTGATAATTCGAGACATGTGCTATTTTATTAAAATATACTATCAATTATTGACATGTCTAAAGACTGATAATCCATACCTATATTATAAATTCGAAAGTAACTCTGTCCGTCTGTCTGTCTGTCTGTCTTTTACGCAATCAGGGCCAAACCGCTAATTTAATTGTGATAAAATACTGATATAGAGATACTTGAGGGTCTCGGGATGAATAAAGGATACTTTTTTTTTCTCTAATTTGTAATATTTTCGATATATACCAATATATTAAAATAATTAATTTGACATGCAATTTATTCCGCCATGCAATAACAATCGTCGCTACGCGTTGCTAAGCAACGGCTTGCAAAGTTTGTTGTTTTAAGAAAACGTCACCCAAAGTGAGTTGGCTTAATGCATACATGGCGCGCGCCGATATTTATACATTAACAAAAATTATATGATATCTATAGTTTGATATTCATCTTTATGAAAATAAATATAAAAGTCACTTTTAGCATTTCATCTTGATGGAAATTATAGTTTACTGTATAACATTCTAATAAATAATTAAGATGTCACTGATGATGAACCTACGAGTGGTATAGTATGAGTACGACCGACGCGAACGGGCAGATGACTTTGATGGTTTTGTAAATTTTTATATATTTTCGAATTACTATAATTTTTTATATAATTATTTGCTGCTTATAATTAACTTATCTTAGTTCGGTTATCTATACCGATGTTATACACTTAAAATATCGTAATTTTAATGATTTGGGATTTTATTTAATATTGTTCGCAAAAATTTAAAATTATTTAATATAGAAAAATGTTTAGTACGCGCGCACGGCTAACTTTAGGTACTTTTTCTAATATTAAGAATTTCCTTTAGTTACTTTTACTTCTTTTGTTTTTTCATTTCGGTTACTCAGATATTTTTTCTAATAATAAATCTCCACTTATTATTATTTTTTAACTTATTTTAATTATAAAGGCTTATATTTTCGCGGGCGTAGCCGCGTCCGGGCCCACTAGTAAACTATAAATGGCTTAAGAAGACAGAGAGTGTAGAGTTATAAATAATCTTAATCTCTATCTTTAAACTATACCGTGGTGTACTCTTTAAAGATAGTATGAGGTACCAATGAGACTAATAGTACGCTGATGACGCATGTAAGTGGGTGCGGGTTCACTAAGCTAAAATTAAAATACTAGGTTCTTCTTAGCTTAGGTTCTTATATTATTTGTGTTTATATTATTATAAAAAATAAATACACTTATAACAGTAAAACTGGATAGATTCTCGTCAAATACTTGAATAATTTTTAAATTTAAATAAATTTTATAAAACTGTGATATGTGCACAATAAAGCAATAAAGCTTCCATTAAAGTTATTTTTAATGTGAAAATACTTTTTAAATATAAATTAGTCTTATAAAAATAATACTATTTTAAGTCGAGTTAAAAAGCCGACAAACGGCTTTTCTTTTTTAAAGTGGTTTCGATAACTTTATGAAACATTAACGTAATCTATATCTCAAGTGACACTTATGTATTTAAAATTTTGTTCATAGAAATTTGATAAAACTATGATTACCAATGTTAAATTTTTCATATAACACAAAATTTGACTAAAAGTAGAAACAGCCATCAATAAATATAAAATATTTTTAGTTTACTATAAACTAGAAAGTAATCAGGCTTGATATCCGTATTTAATCCGTATTTATTGTATTTTTAATGAAAATACTTCTGAAAATCACTTGACGCAATATTCCTAACTTTAACAGCTTTTTTTACTTTCTGCTAGGATGAAAAGTTGTGGTAATAACACATTAGTATAAAAAAAATTAAAAATAAAATATATTATTTTATTTGAATATTATAACCTCGGAAAGAGGAGAAATAAACGTTAAATAATAGTAAGCTTTCAACATTAACAACCAATACAGACTTTCAATAACACATGAAATTTAATATAATAAATATTTTTTTATATTAAAAGCATAGACCAAGACATTTAGAAATCATTTAAGTAAAAAACTTAAAAACATTTCATTACTAGGTATTAATATATCTAGAAATTCCCCTTTCTTAGATTATTGGTATTTATAGGCTAAATCAAATATTAATTTATTTATAAACATTTCACCATAAAAATATGTACACTCATAATTAATAAAAAAATATATACAATCTATGGTAATAAAAAAAATAGTAAACGTTACCATGCTGACAGTTTCACTGAACTGCACCAATTAGCAAGCGTGCGTGCACTTGTACGACAACACAAAGCTACAGTTAACTTTGGAGTGGCCGAATATAGCTGATTTCATTGATTTATAATAATTCCTATCACCATTCGAAAATGATTAGTTTAGTTCTATCATATCCGCCAATATCTATCTTGATTACAAAGAATTTTCAAAATACATACTCGTAGATACGATGTTATCCTCAGCCGATAGCTAAAAATCAATAAACAAAATAAGTTCAACGTGGTATTCGATAGTCGCCTATTAAATATATATTTATAAACAATTTTAACTGTCATTGACATTGAAATAATTGCAGTGTGATAAGAATGCGTAGTTAATGTTAAACGACTTAATAATTAAATGTTTTTGCAAGTGCACCAATGTGTATGTGTTAAATAGTTTGTCCGAAATAATAATCTTTGTAAAAAAATGCAATTTTGAAATAAAAATCTTACGACTCTGATGTGAAAATATTTTACTATTATCATAAGTCCAGATGAACCAAGGCTTTCAGTTAAAATGTAAACTTAAACCAGTTTCGGGTTTGATCTTAGTTTCGACTGTTGCCGAAAAATATGTGGTGTTCCAGTGGCAC
>DWNA01002049.1:0-12752 GCA_018249835.1 Heliconius besckei
CGTATTCACGACGGCCAGATCAGACGCAATACAGGTTCTCAGAATGTTTTCTCCCTCTGCATTGCGAAGACCGTGCCCAAAACCCCCGTGAACACGCTCATACGGCTCAGCAGCCCTACCGACGTGCGTTGCAAAGCGGATTTTCCGTCTGGGTACTAGCCTCTTTAGCCGTGCCCGTACATGACACGGTAGCCCTTGCGATGTGCCTGCGCGTCGTTTTGCGGCGACGCCCTAGCCGTACCCAGTCTTTTGTTTCGTTGTCGGTCTATTTAAGTGGCGGTTGGCGGTTTTTAATTGGAGCGACTGGCGTCTGACCTCCAAAACCCCTTTGTGGGGAAAAACCGAGGGGAAAGGAAAATAGAAGGGGTAGGATAGGTAAAAGGAGGGGAAAGGGGGGAGTTAGGACACCATTCTTACCGACTGGATGAGGATGTAAGAGTGGCGGCTCGAGGATCCGGGGTCGCGTACCCGTATGTCGTTTGCCCACAAACAATCTACCTCTAAAATATCTATAAATATCTATAATTTCACTATCATAGTTAATACTTCTAACTAGCGTACAACACTAGCGTTTTAATATGTGCTTTAGATTTTTTGTTTCTTATTAATAATGGATACTTATATAATTTGCAGCAGAATTAATCTGGTCAAATATTTTCAAATAAAATGTAAATTCTCAAAGATTTTATAAGTTATCTAGAAAATATGTTATCATTTTTCAAATAATCGGCTAACGGATTAAATCGATTTACAAAATCGATTACTTATATCGGTGCCACACACAGCTAACACAAATCAACTGTCAAACTAAGTGACTTGTCAAATCAACGAAAACTGAAATCTCAAATCACTAAAAGTAAAAAAGTTGCTTGCAAATTCCAAATTGTGTTTTGTAAAACACAAGAATACTAAAAAGTTATATTTTAAATATATAACCAATACTTATAGCATTTAGTGTCGTTTATTAAGAAAAGAATAAAATGGCGGATAAACAAAAGGTTGATCTCGGTTTATTGGAGGAGGATGATGAATTTGAAGAATTCCCCGCTGAACGTTAGTGTTGCTTTGTTTTACAATTCACTTATTTACTAAATCTATTTTTTTACTGTAAATCTAAATAAAGTTGCAGTTTGATATTTTCAGTATGATTCACAATCTTCATTAATATTTTATTTATTAATGATTAAATAATATGGCTTTTCAGATTGGGGAACTGAAGACGCTGATGATGAGGATGTATCAGTGTGGGAAGACAACTGGGAGGATGACATAGTACAAGATGATTTTAGTCAGCAACTGCGGTTAGTATAGAAATAGCATATTTTCGAGCTGTAGATAACATAGATACTTAAAATAAAATTGTAACTCATTTCTGTCGGAATATTTCGGTATTTATTAATATACAATTGTTTTAAAAATTTTAGTTTGTATATCTGCACATTTATGCATGCTTATCTCAGAAACTGAATTAAATGCAGTTTTTACTATTGTATTTCGGCAAACATGCCTTACCATTTGTTTTGGCACATTTGAGGTTTTTTTTATCTAAATATAAACTATTGTTTCACAAAATTGCTACAAAATATGAATTAATGACATCATTCTCCCCATTTAGCATAGATTCTAATACACTATATGTTAAGTGGCCAAACTCAACTCCACTTTTTGTCTTAATAGTAGAAGAATGAAAACATTTAACTGACCAAGTGGGAATTGAACCCATAACCACCCCATTTACATTTACATCTATCATTTTGTTATATTTATAAAAAAATTATATTTCTTCTTTATTTCAGTCAACAACTGGAGAAACTCCGAGAGCAAAACAAGTCTTAACTAGTTTGTAAATAATCTCTTTCATTTATGATTACTTTTTAAATAAAATAATACAAAAATATAAATTATGTTTAATTATTATTTAATTTTTCACAAGCAAGCCATACCCTCAACTGTCACTTTTACAGGTATATGTTGTGCCAATGCACCATAACAACCTCAAGCTACCTGAGAAGAAAATAGAAGATATATTCAGTCCATATTTTATAGTTCTATCACAAGTCATTTCTAGAACCTAGTTCGAAGGCAGCGCTCAGACAGTATAGGACATGCATACCATACATTTACTTAAAACTTATTTTTCCGTCCATCAATGCCCAATAAGGAACTTCCGAGTACTATTAGGGAGTATTCACACTATAGTGCCAGTTGCTGTTGGTTTTCATTCTGATCTCATATTCTTGTATACGAAATATTGTTTAATTGTGATTGGAATGGAACTTGACCAGAACAATAGTGTGAATGCTCTCATTCTTTCTCATATAAGAATATTTCTAACAAATTTGTACTAGTGTAAATCCAGGAATGCCCCTTTGCTGATAAATAAGTTGTTTATTTTTAGCAATTTCACTTAATTATTAGTTAACTTCATTTGTTAATTGGAGGTAAGCAAAGTCCAACAGAAAATTTACTTACCATTAAAAAATATTAAATATTTTAAAAAATATATAAAAATTTTAATGGAACTGGACTTAAACCCACACCTCTTGGAAATCATCCAAGCAGTATGTCTTTATTGTCACATTTTACACAATAAAAATGGGTGAAAATAAAAAAAACACTACTAAAATAACATTACTATTTATTGAAAAATATAACTGAAACATGATTTTTTGAACAGAAACTTCGAGACCTGCTCAAAATTTGTTTACAAAAAACCCAGTTACAAATTTTAAAATTGTTTCTATCAAAAAAGTCTTGTTACAAAAATTCTTCCATTTAGTAAATATAAACCTATAACTATAAGAAAACACATTCATTTTTTATATAAAATCTGCTTGTTTAAACTTTTTAAAAAGCGTTAGGGCTAAATTAAATTTTTCAAGTAAAAAAAAGACTAAAATACAGTAATTCACTATAAATACAATACTATAAAAAAGACAACTTTCACAAATTAACCAGTCTTAATGAAATTAATCTATTTTAATTTTACTTTCACGCTTTATCACACAAGTAACCGCCGCCGAGTGCGTATTGAACACCCTACAATCTTCACAGTGAATATAATCAATTTAACAAGACTTATCAATTAACATAAAGTACAATAAAATTTTTAACTAAAATTAAAAATAAAATCAAAAATTAATATTGGGATTCGCCTGATTAGCTCCAAACTGGTATTCGTTATCCATTTGCTGTGGCTGAGCCGTCTCATCCTCTTGTTCTGCGAAGTATGTGTCTAATATGTGCAGACTTTTCTTGTATATCTGTGGATCAGAAACTATAATATAAGCATCAATTGTTACATGTTAAGATTATACAGGTGTGTTAATCGTGGATTCAAAAATATAATTATTTTTGCTTTATAAAAACAAAAGACATGCAGTAAAATGAAGAAATGTGAGGATGCATGTTGATCCACACATATAATCTGTCATCAGATATGTGGGCTGATATCCACACAAGTGATCTCACATCCATAAATAAAACAGACTACAGCTTGACACTCAAAACTTATTATGAAGCAACTATACAAGTATTTACATATATTTATAGTTATAAATTCACATATCTGACAAATTTATTTATATTCAAATTCAAAATATTCTTTATTCAAATAGGCAATTATTACAAGCACTTTTGAATCGTCGAATGAACATATGAATAAAAAGCTACCACCGGTTCGGAAGGCAGTTCTGCTGAGAAGAGCCGGCAAGAAACTCTAATAAATATACAAAAATGTGTAAAAAAATTAACATACAGCAGTGTCAAAGTTTTAAAGATTCATAATAATATTCTTTTTTATAAAATTTCGAAATATTTTATAATATTCTTATTTAAAGTCAGAGATTAAAATTCACTAAATTATTAAAATCACTAATGAATTAGAAACTTTTGAATTTGAACTAACCTGTTCATTTTCATGTTCCTGTAATGATTCTATACTATCCAATGCACCTATTTCTTCTAATTTTAGACACAAAGGCTCCACTTGGCCGAATTTTGCTGCAGCCTGGAATGAAATACATATAAAATAAAAAAAGTCACCTTCACACTGTATCTCACACCCAGCAGGGTAGGCAGAGGGAACTTAGTGTTGAACACTCCATTCCCCACTTTCTGCTGAATTCTGGAGGCATTGCGTGTTGAACCCACAACCGTCGCGTTACAGTCGCATGCGTATGCATGCTGCGCCACAACGGCCTCTTAATATAGATAATTAATATTAAACGTATCAAGACATTTTCTTCCACCACTTTCCGTCCTCGTCGGTGCACAACGACGCATCACGTACCTGCAACAGATGCGTGAGGCCGTCCAGCACGACGGCGGCGGCGCGCGCATCTGGCGAGCCCAGCAGCGCGCAGTAGGGCTGCAGGAAGCCGGCCGCCAGTAGCGCGTCCAGCTGCGCCGGGCTGCCGCCCAGGCACAGGTTGGTGATCGCCCACGCCGCCTCCTTCTGACATCTGTGGGTACAAATACTCATTTAATACGAAAACATCACGCTCTATCCCGCACACACCAGGATAAGTAGATGGCCAAGAATTAAAAGATTATTTTTAGGGTTCCATACTTTTCAAGGAAAAAAGTAACACTTATAACAGAGTGTCTCTGTTGTTCATCTGTCTATTAAGACCTTATATCATGAATGCTTAGAGATATCAGGTTGAATGATGATTCCTGATAAAAAACATATTTCTATATTTACTTAGTAATTACAGAAGTCGGTTAAAAAGATATGGCGGTTTTAATCGCAAAAAATGCGTATTTCGACACTGTGATAGGAATCAAAATTCATAGGTACTTTTGGTTGACCTAGAATTATGAAATTTAGTAGCTAGCATCTGCAGATAGTAATAGTTCACAAAAAATCTGAAAACATTATATTTGTGGTTGAATCCACATGATTCAACAACTAGTTCAAGTGAGGTATCAGATGAAAGGGCTCTGGCTAAATTAAGCCTAAATTTCAGAAAAAGCATGAGACCTCCAATTTGTTACGCTAACAAAACTCAGGCGTGTTTATTCTCTGCAAAACGGAAAAGGAATCTTCCTATGACGAAGTGTGCGAAATCTTGCGAACGCGGAACTCAAGCTTTGTACTTTTTCTAAAATTTTCAAATAAAAATTGATTTTAATATTATGTGAAGATTTCTCTAAAACATGTTTCTTAAGTTAAGTCACTAAACAAGGTATTGTCTCATATACTTATAGAAAATATACTTACTTAATATCCTCAGTAGTCAACACAAACACCAAATGCTCCAATAGTCCTTTATCAACAACCTGCTGTATTTGAAGCTGTGTACCGGCTAACACATTGCTGACAGCCCACGCTGCTTCTTTCACTAGCGAGGGTTTACCACAGCGTAGGAGGGATGTCAGGTAGTCTAGACATGAAGCTTCTAAGCAACGATCAGTCTGAAAACATAAAATCAACGAAAACATAGTAAGTCAATATTTAAACGTCTATAAAATAATGGTAGAATATTTTATTTATATCAGACTAGTGACCCACGTACCGTTTTACAAACTTAACATATTTTTATTATTCAACAAAAAAATCAACAGCAAGTATAATCCTTCATATATTTCTTTCTCATTACAAAAAAACAAAAAAAATGCAAAAGAATTTCATCCTGACTGTGAATGACTAGATAATACCTTTTCAAGTCTTATCATGACCCACTTTAGTTAGATATAGTGTGTTCTCTAAAATCCAAAATTATGCCAAATAATATTGAATAAGCAGAAAAATATAAAAAATATAAAGAATGCTAATAAATATAAATATAAAGAATTAAGCTATTTCAGCTTAACCATTCCACTATTTTTCTCCATTCATTTATTTATTTGTCAAAAAAAATACAAAAAATCCGCGAAAAATAAAAAAAACACCAAAATTCACCTGCACATCGGACCCTGTGAGCATATTCCCCATGGCACGGAGGGCAGGGGTGCGCACTGCAGGTGACTTGTGTTGTAGCAGCTGCACTAGCCGGGAGAGCAAATCTTTCGTATTTTGAACCTCCTCTATACGCTCGTTTGGACCGTCTGTTAGGTAGGATAGGGCCCAGCATGTATCCGCTAGAAATAAAAAATATATGACATGCATATTCATTCAATGTCTGGACAGAACAGAGTCTACATACCCTATATATTTTAATGACATATTTCTGTATTATAAGTTTTTTTGTGAAACATTATTATCATTAAAGACATAAAGGAGCAGATAAATTATAATAATTTAAATATAATCATTTCTCCATGACCCATGACCATGACCTCACCCAAAACCCATGTGTACACCCCTATGTTGGGGTGACTTCTTGCAGTTATATCATATTTTATAATTTCTTTAGGAAAATTGTAACACAATTATCATAAAATATTCTATTGAATGTAAATCTTAATTGAAAAATATTTTAAGAAGTTCGCAAAGTTAAAAATATGTACTTTATAATTTGAACCCAACAAATATAACGATTATGATACATTTTAATATGCTTTTGAGTCTGTTTTCTCACATGGGCACAAAACGGTAAACGTGATGGTTCGATTTTCTTTTGAGAGATTGAAATGTTTAGTATTTTAATTTCTTCGCTCTGGTAGCGAGACAAAGCGCGGCGTTAAATTCCGACACTCAACACGCAATGCCTCAAAAATTTTGCGAAGTGGAAAACGGAAATGTCTCTGCCTAGCATCCTATGTGCGGGACATAGAAACACTATGTTTAAAAATTTATTTTACTTACCTAAGACATCCTGGTCAGTGACAGTAAGTAGATCAGCTACATAAGGCAAGGCGGGGGCAACGAGTTCAAATTTTACTAGGGGATTTTTGTTTCTGCAAAAACAATAGTAAAATAGAATTATTTCACAATTATTTTGTATAGTTAAATTATAAATACTTCTTTTTTAATTGCAAGGACACTCAAATTTTACATTATCTTTTCTATGCTATATATCTATCTAGTGTACAAAGAAGACAATAATAATAAACTAACCTGCACAAATTACTATAGGTCCAAGCGGCAGTCCTCAGCTGGCTTGCCGGTGTGGTCACTGTTAAGTGAGGCAGCAGGGCCGGCAGAGCTCCGGCGTTTAACACTGTATCGCGGGGCGAAGCTCCATCTCCTGCTATATTACCTAATGCCCAAGCACTTTGTTCCCCTACTACACCACCTCGGGCCAAAAGGCATATTAGTTTTGGAATGGCTCCTCCCTAAAAGTAAGACATTAATGAAATAATTACAAATAAATTTATTGAGGAATATCAGTGTAAGAAAATAAAATATTGAATATTTAATTTCCTCAAGTGGGAATCAAACCTGCCAGTATTACAGACATACTCTAGTGCCCCAGCACTGAGATGATTAAGTATTAGAATAATATTTAAATAAATAACTCACATCCACTACTGCCATAGTATGATCATGGGTTCCAGATGCTATGTTAGTCAGAGCCCACGCTGCCTCAAATTGCAAGTCTTGACTGAAAAAAAATGTACATACACATATTCTAATATATAAATACCTATATTCAAATTTGTAAATAACTAGTCCAATTTAGATGAAAATTCTATTTTTATATATTTATAGAGTTTCTAGATTATTTTAAAGACAATAGAATAGTTGGCATTACAGTCAGTGTGTACTGTAAATGTAATAGTAGTTTTATATGTTTGTATGTGTGTATGTTTATATAGGTATAGTAATATTGAATAATATTATGTATATTTGTATGTAGGTTTATTATTATTATTATTAACATATTAAAATACCGCATCCGAATCATTTCTTATAACATCTACATTCAAGGGTTTCTGGTAGAGATCTCTATTAGAGATAAGTTATCCATTGTACACATTTTTTCTGTTAGTATAAGTTTTCTGTACTTTCTTTCTTGTGTGGTACATAAATAAACGAAAAAAAAAAAAAAGATCCAGTTAAAGTATTAAAAGTCAAGAAATAAATATATATTTTTTATAATGATATAAAACCGGGACCAGTCATTGCACAGAGGCACAAAATGTGACTGTAAAATTGACTGGTTGCAGTTTGATCCCCCCTCAAAGAGATGATAATATGATGCTCTGGTGTCGACGCAAAGCATTGAGTTCCGCCACTCTACACGCAATATCTCCAGAATTTGGCAGAGAGTAGGGAACGGAGTTTCTTAACATTAGGCTCCCTCTGCCTAACCGGGATCTATGTGCAGGATACAGCTTGGCGCTGATAAAAAATATATAAAATTTGAAATGTCACAGTTATGACACTTCATTTCCAGGCAGAACAAAGTCTAGCAGGCACAATATATATAGAAAAAAAATGTAGCATAATAGGATATGTTCTTATATGAGCAACTCTTGAACAGTGTTAGTATACTTTTAATAAAATTTTTAGACAATATAGGCAGGACATTTTAAGAATAATCTTCCAGGTTTGAGAGATCATTCCTATTTATAATCATTTTATATCTTTACTTTGCAGCAACAAAGCCCAGAGTTAAGTTTTTACTGCACCAAATATTCAAATTATGTCTTAACACTAAATATTCTCTGCCTTTCCGATATAAATGAAATAAAAAAAAACAAATTAATTTCATTACATTTGATCTCATTACTCACCAATCATCTCGATCCAATGCATTAACTAAAGGCTTTATTACACCAGCATCTACCATTATCGATATTGGAGGATTTTGTTCTCTCGAAAGCATTCTTCTTGCCGCACGGGCTGCTGTTGTTTTGGTTACCAAGTCAGAGGATCTAAGACCTAAGAAATGTATTAAACAAATTATTTCTTTTTAAACAGCCGTTTTTAGAAATCAGATACTTACAAACCTAAGATAAAACTATTAAAACATTCTACTAAGCATAACAAATACTTTTTATTTTCATAAGCCTGGAAAAACAAACTGAGAACCTCCTTTTTATTTGACAAAAGTATTAGTTATTAAAATAATATGAACTTTTGGAGAAACATGCGAACAGGCAGTCTAAAGCAAAGCTTTTTAACATTCTAAGGTTTCAGGCAGGCTGTGTGAGGTTGTTACAGGTTAAAGAGCTTGGAGCAATGCCTGGGACTTGTGACACAAAGGTAGGTTAAAGGGATCCCTTTAAAGGAAATATTTTTTAGGGGATTTAGTTAAAAATGCTATACTAAAGTTATAGTAACTAATGTTTCAAATTATAATTTATTGACATATAAGCTGAAAAGTGTATAGGCAATAAAATTTATATTATATATTGATAAATGAGATGTATATGTATGACAAGTAAAATTAATTTTATATAAATAAAGCACTCTTGGTTGTGAGCATGTTATTTTATACCTCATCACAGATTTCCAGTGTCTACGAAGCATTGTATTACTTAGAAAACTTACTATTGGATTTTTAAAAGCTAAATAAATACATATAATCCAACCAACCCTATCATAGTAACAGACTTTTTAAATTATTATCACAATTTTAAGCATCCTAAAATAAAAAATGTAATAATACCTTCAACAATATCAGTAGGTGTAAGGTAGGCCTTGTCCGCCTCCTGAATTTCCTCCCCAGCTTCAGGAGACATTGCTCTTCTCTTGAGGAGTTGTTCATCGCGGGCCTGCTTTCTTAGTGTGACGCTTAACTCCGCTCGCTTTCTCCGTAACTCCTGATAAAATAAGAGGGGTTTGTGTTCCTTTATTAAGATTCATGGATTTTAAATCTATTTTAATTGGATTTATGTTAAGACAATAAGTATTACTTATAGTAGTAAACTTCTCTTTATAAATTGCATAAAAAAAATATATATATTAAATAAAATAATTAAAAATCACTAGTGTTTCACGCACACAGCAGGGTAGGCAAAGGTAACCTAGTGTTAAGACACTCCGTTTTCCACTTTCGGCCGAATTCTGGAGGCATTGCGTGTTGAGTAGCAGAACTCAACGCCGCGCTTTGCGCGCCTCGACACCAGAGCAAAGAAAATGGAAATATACATTTAAATAAATATTTCATCTCCTCGAGTGGGGATCGAACTCATTGTCACACTTTGTGCCCTTGCGCCACGACTGACCTAAAATAATAACATACTTAAATATTACTTAATAACAATATAATAAAAAAGTTAAACAAAGAAAAGTACAACTTACTGTAACACCATGTCCAGTATTTTTATAAGATGACAATCTAGATGTATGCGTGTGATCTGCCATTGTAAATAGTATAATAATGATTTATTACAATAAGATATAAAAAATCAATGTATAAAAGAATATTAAAAGTGGAAAGATTTTTAAAATTAATACAACGTGTCTGTCGACTATTCAAATGGAGAATTCAAAGATCAACGGCAAAAGACCATATAATAGTAATGTTGCTATATGGAAAACTAAAATTCGTTCAACAATTATTCTTGTATAAATATGATAATTGTTGCATGTTGTTTATAAACAAGTGCATTTCCAAGGAAAAATAATAAATTAAATTAATACATTTTATTTTACTTTTTCCAAACTCCAACAAACACGGTTCTTCCACTTTATAAAAATATTCTACTGCAAAACAGAAGATTTACTAACCAAAAAATTGATACACTCGTATAACTTCGTATATTAGTACGAAGAGTTTTTAATATGTTACTGATTAATTAAATCTTTAGTAGTAAGAAATATAACATATAAATATATAATTATATTATATTACTTGGTATAGATATATTTGAAAAAATTAACAAATAAGTGCTGATACTTTGAATATGTAATCGATCAAAACATTATTTAGACGTCATTATAGACAGTTACATTTCGTTATCGATTGATTTACTATTATTATATACTGCATCAAAGATCGTCTCGCTCACCATGATCATGAATGAGGAACAATTCTTTATAACATATTTTTTTACGTATGATAATCAATAGCTGGAATTATTTTAATATTGTTTATAGATCAATATGTTTAGATAACTTTTATTTGTTATGTTAAAATCTTTTACATTTGTTATTTATATTAATTTTCATGTCTAATTAATCCAAAGATTATTTTAATTTATAATATAAAAATGATCCTAAAAGTAATTAAAATTTACCTCTAATTTTATTTAAGAGGACAAAGAATTAAGAAAGCTTATTAGATTTAACTTCATTATTAATCAAACTGCATTGCGACTGCACGAGCATCGAATTAATGCAGACGAACATCTGAAAAAAATGCTGAATAAAATAAGAAGAAGTAGGAGGCGCTTTTACGACAGATATTGAGTGGTGGGACGGGCTTAGCATGCGCAAAGACAATTTACCCTACATTATAAACACATTACCCTACTAATAATCTTTATAAACTTAACCACTTTCATCTATTGACCTTATACAGCATGATATTTATAAATTAAAGTTATTGAAACAAGTTTAAAAGCTGTAGCGGTTGTATAATTACGCAAAGCGTTACGCCGCTGGGCGTGACATCACAAATCAGTCCGGTCGGGCTGAAGACAACACGTCTGTCTCCCCTCTCTGTCTGCCATTTGATGTTGGACAGAGACAGATAGCGAGCGGGCTAGTGCTGATCGTATTCTGTCGAGGGTGTCGCCATTTTCGTTTTGACGAATATTGACAGCACTGAATCGAGACAGACAGTGGCGCGGCCGACGCAGCGTCTGCCAGACTATTTTTATTTTGATTCTGTATCTAATAACGGCTTAAATAATTTTATTTAGACAATAAATATATTGAGAAGTGATTCAAAAACGTATTTACAAAATATAAACCCGCTACGAGTGATAGATTGATAAAGCGGTTCCGATATTTGGTGCTAACCTCTTTCTTTTTTACTTGTGTTTTTGAGAACTGCAAGACGTGATCGATATGTGCAAGATGTATTACAGATGACTCCGCATCGTAACCAAGATCGTGTTAATTATCTGGTGAGTGTTTATATGAAAAATCAAAACAAAATAGCAATTATGAACGATTGTTGTAATGTTTTATTGTTCTTGTTTATTATAATTTAGAATTTTCCAGATCAATTGTGTACTTACATGATTTTTAATAATATTTTAAGTGTTAAAACGTCACTAGTTCATTGTTGCGGTAGATCCAGTTTGTTTACGAACTGTCACGGGCAGTATACGGCCTAAGATATATTGCCTGGGTTGGCGACTATGCGTGGCGTTATTGTCCTTACGAATTTGAGCCTTATGCCGACGACATAAAGTACAAAATATTATTTAAAGTACCGCGATAACAACCCGTGGAATTAATTTATCACACGCCGAGCTTGACAAGTTGAAAACATAAATTCGACCTTGACGCACCACGTGTTTTAACTTTGATGCGTTTTCATTTTGTTTTATAATTTTGTATTGAAAAATCGATTTTTTTTATTTTTATTTATTTTGGTAGTTAAAGCAAATAGTGTTACATCACTATAAGAAGTAAGTTATTTAATATTTTTTTATTATGTCAGGTGTCAAAATTTTTGGTTTTTTAAGAATGGATATTATTTCATTTTTAAACAATTATTTAAAAAAAAGGATTATAAAACAACATTTTAATTTATAGTTAAGTTGGGAAATAAAACCTAAATATTTTCTAAAAAGTAAATTAGAATATAAATACTTTTTAATATGCAAAACCTAAATACTTTTTAATATGCAAAATAAAATCCATTGATCATAGAAAAATGTTCTCAAATAATAATATTACAAAGGTTTATTTCTTTATAAAGGTTCATTACTTATGTATTAAATATATTGTATAATAAATA
>DWNA01002050.1:0-12751 GCA_018249835.1 Heliconius besckei
AATCGGAAAGCTCAATATTGTTTCACAAGAAAAGAAAATGATGTTCAAAAGTACAGGCGTCCAATTGTCTGATCAGACTCGCGTAGTATATGAATGGATCCTCACTTTAGTTATTTTAAATTCGAAATATATATATATATATATGATTCGCTAGATATGTACATGTGGGTTTGTGGTTTTTATAAAAAATATAGGAGGAGGGAACCTAGTGTTAGGATACTTCGTTTCCTTAGGGGAGTGTAGGAGAGAAAGCAAGAGCTAAGAGAAGATTTCCCGAATTTGTTACGGGAAGAAAACACAAACACGATTTCATATTTATAGTCCACGCAAACATAGCTATGGGTTACGTCTCGTAAAATATGCTGTCAAGGCAAATATAAACTATAGAGTAGAAAACCTATTGGAAGAAGTGGAGATTTTCAAAGGTTGTTTTACAAATATTGCTGGATTTCGCTATCACAGCTATCGGTCGTCACAGTGTGAGCTCATACCGGATGACTTTGTACAATGCACGCTTATTGAAAAGAGATTTAGAGTTTTCAAATTGTTATTTTAAAATTTTAATAAAAAACGAGGCATAAAATTTTTAAAAGTTAAAATTTGATGTTTATATTATGTTTAGCTTAGAATATTTCCATTGTTCTATGACCTTTTAACTAACTTTCTGTCACTCACTACACGAATAACCGGATCGGTAACCAAATTATGGAACTAAGCAGAAAGTGGAGAATAACATTTCTACTATTTAGGATAGGCAAAGGGAGTTGAGTGTTAAAACATTCCATTACTTGCATGCCACCCAATTTTTGAGATATTGCGTTGAGTGGCAGAACTTAACGATGTCTTTTATCTTCTTACCATACCAAGGTAAGCAATTAATTCAGTCCTTCTAGTGGGAATCGAATCCACAACCATCGCAAACAGACACTCTGCTGCTGCTTCACGATGGTCTCAATTTTCTACTTTCAGTCCAAATTTCAAGAAATACTCGTATATGAAGTTAAAATATGAAACTTACCCATAAGCCTAGTAAATTATTTCCAATTGACAATTTATAGCAACCTTTCAGGGTTTACTTTCATATAATGTATTTTTACGCATGTGTCCTGAGTTTTACGGCTAAATTCGATACTTAAATAATAAATTACCATGGCCGGGTCGTTTTACGAGTGCGGTTAAAAATGTATACCGAGCTTTTCAATGTTGGTAGATGTAAATTAAATAGCAAATATTGGTTGTATGGGATAATGAGGTTTTTCAGGTTGCCTATTGTATACGATTGGCAATTAACTGTTTTTTGTTGTATAGATGAAGAAATCGATAATTTTTGGTGACTAATTATGATTAACATTTTTTATAATTAATATTTCATTTTTTTAACAGTAATTTATTTTACCAATAGAGTCATATATTTTGACTTCATCTCCTTTCTTTATATTTATTTACTTAATTAACATTTATGCCCTCGTATAATGGGGTAGAAATCACTTAGTGTTAAGATACTTCGTTCTTCAATTTCATGGATTATTATTGGATTTAGTTACGGTATGCTTAACTCAACGCTGCAACTTGTCTACTAGAACGAGAAAATGAAAATTGTTCTCTCCTATAAATGGGAATAGAAACTTTTCTATGTAAATTGCGTGATTTTGGATGAACGGAAAATATTTAAATATGAACATTCTACGAAGTGAAATGGAACCTGCAACCACAACCAGTGTGTGTTAATTTTTTACATTTTTTACTCCCATGTATCGCACTATCTGGATAAAAAGATCATGTACATTATTTAAAATAGTTAATATAGCTTCACGCATGCTTTATTTCACGCAAAGCAGGGTAGACAGAGGGACCTGAGATCCTAGTGTCCAGACATTTCCGTTCCCCAATTTCTCGCGGCATTGGAAGCCGAGTGTTGGATCTCAATGTCGCGTTTTGACTTGTTACCAGAGCGATACCACTGGCCTCAACATGCGAACAGATCATAGTGTAAAAACACTCTGCCTTCCACTTCTTCTTCATTAATTACATTATCTAACATAGCTAATATGTTGAACATAACATACTACATAACATAAGCATAAAATATAAATCCAGACAATTGATAACGCGTGTTCCAAACGCATAAATCATTCATCACAGCGTGTCATTCAAAATCTGTTAGCGTCAACAGATGGGCCCGGCTGAGCCCAGAGCATTCACTTGACATGTTAAATGGATGGCGTCAAAATGGCCTGTTTCGTTTATGTCTATTGGTAGATATTAAGAAATGCTTAAAGTTGTAATGGAATTTGATATTTGAGATTGGGAGAGAGGGTAGTGATGTAATATTCCGTTCTCCACTCTTCTGGTAGTTGGGTGGAGGTTGGGTTACGGATGGTATTGCCGACAGGAACAAAGTTAACAACCACAATGAGCACCATTGTGGTTGTTAACTTTTCCTAAGATTTTATATTGATACCTTGATTAGACGGGCTAAATAATTTATAGCCCATAAATTGCCGAAGACTAACAGATATATTAAAACAATAAATTTCATAAAAGTCAGTTCAGTAGTTTTTGCAAACAACAGAAAGTCAAAAATTACAAAAAATATATTTTTTGGCGTGTATTACTTGTACCAAAAGAGAAATGTATACATACCCACAAAAGATTTGGAGAAAGGAAATTGGAGAAAGGAGAGTTAATACTAGGTTTTCTCCATCCTTACTAAATTTAGAATTGCTAAAAGAAATGAAAAAATAGTAAAAATTTAAATAGCACTAATATTGAAAGTCCATTTATGAAACTGCACGTGGTACAATTTTACGAACCACTGACCTTAATGAAGTGATTAATAGCGCTCATTCAATTAATTGTTATATTTTTTTATGAGAGTTTTCCTTTTTCCATTATCATCATTAATATTTTTTTAATTTCGGGAGAGGTACTGGATTATTTCTGGTCTGTTGAGGACTAGTGCTGTAGTCTGGCTTTTCTTACTCTTATCTGTTTTGTTAACTACGTATATTGTAAAATATAATTAAAAATTATATAAATTGCTATTATTGTCAATATTTCTTTGAACTTTTTTTTTTTAAACAAATAAAATATAAAGAACAACGATCTCGTTAAAAGAAAAGCTATTTGAAAGTTGTGACGTTTTTATGCTTGTTATTTAAAGTACAAAAAATTAAAAAAAAAGAAACGGATGGATAACGACTTCACTTGACTTTGAGGGATGTTTTTCAAAAAAAACACTCGTAACATTGAGACGACTGGTTGGAAATTGAATTTAGCTACTGAAAAAATTTGGAAATAGAGGAAATAGGATAAAAATCGTGCTTGTGGAAGAGCAGAAGCGAGTTTGTGGGTTCGATTACCATTCGGCGGAATGAAATATTTGCTTTTTTTTTCTTCGCTCTGGCAACGAGGCAAGTTGTGGCGTTTTGTTTCACCACTCAAGAAGAGGTGTGTTGAAAACTAAGCGGAAAGTAACGGAACAGAACGTAGTGTCTTAATATTAGATTACATCTGCCTACACTGTTATATGCGGGATAAAGCGTGAAATTAAATATAGAAAAATTATAATACTTACCTTTATACCAATAACAATTTTATTTGACTAAGAGGAGCTTGCTCACTCCGACCTCAAGCTTAGAAAAGGGTCGAGAGTACTTAAGGAATTAGCACACTACACTAAACCTGGAAGGTAGGATTGTGATAAAAATTTTGAATACTTCATATAGAAATGATTCTCTTGTAAAAATCTGTACGATAATACAAACCAGTTTCACTCCATATGCCAAATTTAGCAGGGTAGATAGAGGGAAACAGGGGACCTAGTGTTAAAACTGCTCCCTTTAACACACTTCCGTTCCCCACTTTCCTTCAAATTTTGTAGGCCTTTCCTTCAAAAGTGCGGCGATGAGCTCCGCCACTCAACACGTAATGCCTTCAGAATTTGACGGAAAATAGGGTACTGAGTAGTGATAAAGCGTGTAGCTATAAAAGATATTAAGTTTTTATCGCCTAAGTCTAGACTTAAATGGTAATTCTATAATAACGTAGAAGGCGTTCATTAATTATCTCATGAATGGGGAGAGAAATCTTATTGAAACTTAAAAGTGTTTTCTAATTAGAAAATATCTTTAGTAGACGCATAAAATTTTACATTGGAAGGGCAAATAAAGGTTATTTTATAAGAATTTAAAAGTGGTCTGAAATATTTTTATCGCAATGCAGATCAGGAGAAAGGTAACTAGTGTAAAGACACTCCTTTCCCTAGTTTACGAAAATCAACTTTTTTCATCTTTCCTGTTTGAAACGTGACATAAATATTTATCAAAGACTTTCCTGATTCAGAGAGAACCTTGGTTACAACTTGTATGGGAGTTCGCCCCACTTTCTACGAATTTAGCGAAAGTTTGTAAACACACGACATAAATAATGATAAGTCGTATAACGTTTCTTGCTATAAATATATAATACACTAGCGGACGCGCGCAGGTTCGCCCGCTTATTTGCACCCTTAGGGATGAATCCTAATTTACCATGAAACACGTGTTCAATGAAATATTTTGAAGAGATTCCAATCTTATAAAAATCGGTGGCCATTTAAAAAAAAACCATACAAACTTTCGACCCCTATTTCATCCCCTAAGGAGTCGAATATTGCAAATTCGCGTCTTAGCGAGCACCTACGTCCTATAAGTAACTCCTATGCAAAATATGAGATTCCTAGCACATGTAGTTTCTGAGATTTCGTGATGAGTGAGTAACCTTTCGATTTTATATATATAGAAGATATCTAATGCTATAAATAATGCTTTGTAGGTAATTTCTTAGCAATGGCAATCTATGGGAAAAGATATCGTTCTTTTAGTGTAGATGTTTCTATTCTGCATATATTGACATATTTAACTAAAAAATGTAATTACATCATTGTTTCACCAAGTGAGTGGTATATGAAATGCATGAAGAGTTTTTTTTGATAATTTGCATTTAGCTATTTTACTCAAATGTATGCTTTTATTACATTTTTAAAAGGCTTAGTAGTAGTAGTATTTACGAATAAATATACTCACGTCTTCGTCATCTTTAGCAAATAGGCATCGGCAACCGGAATAAACAACAGCATAAAAACAGCAACAATAGAAACAACCTAGACATGTTTACGGGAGCGCGAGTGGGCTTTTAAAAATAACTAAGAAAGTTAAATTTAAAATTATTTTAATTAAAATAAGAACAAAGTTGTATGTTCGTATAACTAACTTAAAATTAACTTAAGCATCCTAAACAGTTTTTACAAAAAGAAAGTATCAAAGAAATGGACATGGATATCTCCTAATGGGCGGTATAAAAGTTTTTGAAGACCTGTCTATTTTAAGCAACTTTAATTTTAACACAGATCTTAGAATGGTTAAAGCAAAACTCTCAGGGACATGTGCTAAGCACGACATTTTCCCAACAATATAAAAGCCATCAAATGCACTGGTAACATTAATATACTTCTAAGCAACCTCAAAATCTCCTTGTGAAAATGGAAAAGAAAATATATCGACTCAAGATAAATACACCAGATTGATCAAACAGTTAAAAACAGAAACAAAGAATATAAACATGACAAGTAAGATAGCGACATCATGTATAAGTAAGCAATTATTACAAGAACGGAAGGAACTATTACAACAAGGGAAAAATAATAATTATTATAATCGCCACAAGATAGCAGAATTAAGCAAAAAGATAAACGAACAACTTAGAAAAGAACGAAAAACAAAAAGATTAGCGACATTAAAGAAACATATAGAAAAAACAGGAGGAATAAAGAAGGCGCTTAAAGAAATGAATAACAATAAATCAATTTTTAACAAAAAGAAAAACCGACTTCTAACAACGAACTAAAAAGTGAAAAATATAATTTTGAAGTCGGTGCCAAGTAAAACAAACAAGCTTAGTAATTAGATATTGTAGTAAAGGTGTTGTAGCATTAACTTGACACCGACTTCAAAAAAAATGGGACCATTCGGGAAGCTTCAACCTTCAAACAAAAAAAAAATTTTGAAAATCAGTTCATTCAGTCTAAAGTTATGAGGTAACAAACATAAAAAAAAAACAAAATACAGTCGAATTGATAACCTCCTTTTCTTACAGAAGTCGGTTGAAAAGGACTGGATATGAAAAATAAAAATAGTAAAACAACAAACAAAAGACCAGAAATACTACAAATTGCTACAGAATACTACCAAAATTTATATCAAAGTCATAATGGAGAACACGTAATAAAGGAAGATACGTCATTAAATGAAGAGGAGATTACACCAATTTTAAAGGAAGAAACAATAAAATCTATTCAAACACAAAAACTAGATAAGGCACCAGGATCAAATTTAATCACAAATGAAATACTAAAAACTACATTACCAGTGTTGGCATCAAGACTTACAGAGCTGTTCAACGAAATTCTCCAAACGGAAACCATCCCGGAAGTTTGGACTAAATCCACAATCATACTGCTTCATAAGAAAGGTGACAAGGACGATATAGGAAACTACAGGTCGATCAGTCTAATGTCCAATATTTTTAAAATATTCTCAAAAATAATACTTAAAAGAATCACTAACACACTAGATTTAAATCAACCAAAAGAACAAGCTGGTTTCCGTAGTAAATTCTCAACTATAGATCACATTCACACTCTAAGACAAATATTACAGAAATACAGAGAATATAATAAAACGTATTACATAGGGTTTGTTGATTTTAATAAAGCATTCGATACATTGAAGCACGTGTATATTTGGGAAAAAGCAAGGGGTGCAAGAAAAATACATACGAATAATTAAAAACGTCTATACAGCGAGCACTGCACAAGTCCAACTTGAATCTATGGACAAAGAATTTCCTATAAGAACACCCCGTACGCCAAGGAGACCCTATATCTCCCAAATTATTTTCAGCAGTGCTGGAGATGATCTTCAGAAACCTAAACTGGACCAAAAGAGGCCCAAATATGAATGGCGAAAACCTAAACAATCTACGTTTTGCAGATGATTTGATTCTTTTCTCAGAAGACGCTGGATCTCTGGGATTAATGCTTCAGCAACTATCTGATGAAAGCGCTAAGGCAGGACTGACAATGAATCTAATTAAAACCAAAATTATGACGAACGCCCAACAAATAGTAACTAATGAAAAAATAATAGTAAATAACGAAAGTATAGAATATGTAAAAGAATATATATATTTGGGCCAACTGATATCTACAGATGATTGCATGAAAAAAGAATTAGAACGAAGATAACGAATTCTTGGAAACGATTTTGGTCTCTTAAGGAAATAATGAAGGATAAAGATATGCCAATGAAAGGAAAAAAGAAAATATTTGAAATATGCAAAAGAAAATAGTTGAAATATGCCATGCTTACTATACGGTTGCCAGACATGGGCGTTGACAGAAGCAAAAGAAAGCAAATTAAAAGTCTGCCAAAATGCAATGGAACGGAGTATTTTAGGTATAAAAAGGAAAGACAGAGTGAACTTACGAGAAATTAAAAAGAAAACAAATTTTAAAAATGTACACACAACTTACAGACAGCTTAAATGGCGTTGGACGGGACATATGTTAAGGGAAAGTAAAGAAAAATGGACTAAGTTAGTAACCGAATGGTACCCAAGAAACAGCAAAAGAAGTAAAGGCAGACAACCAAAAAGATGGGAAGATGACATCAAAAAAATAGCTGGTCCAGTATGGACCCATCTAGCAAAAGACAGGAAAACATGGAACTCTTTAGAGGAGGCCTTTGTCGACAGACAAGCTGTTTTACACAAATATCTAGTTGTCGATGAATAAAAAAAAAATTAAACAAATAAAATTAATTACATTATTATTATTGATAATATTGATATTGATTATTAAAATTCAATTTAGTTTATAGAAAAGGCAAGTTATATATTTATTGTAAAGAACAGCAATAAAGGCCATTTTATTTTATTATATTCACGTCTGATATAAATATTTTAGTCGTTAACTTCCGCTACTGTGTTCAGTATAGACATTCGAACGACGACATACGAACACGTAATGCCTCCAGAATTCGACAGGGAATGGCGTACGAAAGTGTCTATAATATTAGGTTCCCAGGTTTCCTCAGGTTCCATCAGGTCATAAGTTATAAAGTTCACAATTAAAATTGCGTGCAACGACTAGTTCTTTATATAAAATTTTTATTTCTTCTTCATATTAAACCTGAAACACACCTTACGATGTAGGCCGCACAGAACGATAGTGATATCGTACCGCATTTCGTTTCCGCCTATTTCCGGGCGATATACGTCGGTTGCTTTTCAATATCACATTCATATACATGCATTTTAAGAATCAAATTTCAAATTTAAACAGTTTTTAATATTCTACTTCTACTTTAGAAGCCAACATACAAATTATTTCCATTTCCACGGTCTGCTAAGATTTGTCTCGCAGAAGAATTCTGCCATACATGCAATATCTCGTATTCGGGCAAAAAGCATAAGACGGAGTGTCTTGACACTAAATTCTCGTTGTCCATTACATGTACAAGCTAAATCTAAACTAATATTATAAATTTGAAGAGTTAGGGAAACGGCACAGGCTTGACGCATTAATGATTTCGTTGTAACTCACTGTACTTTTAGTCAGAGTGACCACTTACAATGGGTCATATGTCATACGTAGCTAGTTGTTATTTCAATTAACCACAGAGACGAAGCCGCAGGCAAGAACTAGTGGAACATAAGATACATAAATAAATAAACAGCTTCGTTCCACGAACAATTAAGCGAGTCTTACAAACTTTTTATGTCAACTCTTAATGAGCCATTTTGCTACACGTGTATTTAATTGAGTTTTCTGTGGCAGATAAAGTTAATAGTCTGACCTTAGAGAAAGTTTAGGAGTAACGTTTTACTGTAATAAGATGATTTTATTTTATTAATAGCAGCCTCTGCGCGGCTTCGCCCGTTCAGTTTATTTATTCAGATATTTTATGTATTTAATATTATTTTAGAGTATTTATTGAAAATTGATTGATGAACCTTACCTTCAGATTTTATTTGATTTTGCTCACGAAAATTTTTATAGTGAATAGACAAATGTTTAGTTATTTTATATTTATCAAGGTAATCAAGGTAAGATATGTGAGCCCAACTTCAGAGACGTTCAGGATATTCCGGGATAAAAAATCGCCTATATGATGTGCTACAACCCGGTCTAGTCAATTCAGTGAAAGCCCCATAAAAATCAGCTGTTCCAAAGATTAGCTGGGCAACCAGAAAAAGAGGCAGACAGACAAAAAAATAGCACTATTATAACTTTTAGCTAACCGCTGTAGAATTAATCTTAAATGATTTTACAGGGTAGGCGGTATACATACATATACGTACATACAATACCTACGTATATATATATACTCGTATGTATATTTCATCACATGAAAGCTGCCCGTCTCGAACTGGGGCTTTACAAGAGATTACACATTTAGCGGTGTATGCATACTAAATGCATAAGATTAGGACTTAGAATAACTATACGTTGCAGTCAGTTTTGCTTGTTTTATTTAATCTGGAAAAGATTTGTAAAGGAAATTATGCTATTTGCTATTTTTACCGCGCACAGCTTTGCAGAAACAGAAAACTTAGTGTCGAAACACTTTGTACTACCATTTCGCCCTCAAATTTGAGACACTATTCAGAAAAAAATATAATAATATAAAAAACAATATTCTACTGAAGTTATCAAGAATCTCATATTAAACGTTGTTGCAATTTTAAATTTGATTTGGAGGAATTTAATTTTTAAATATAGGTTATTCATTAATTGGATTGGGTTTGATAAAACCGGCGTTCAGTTACACCACGTAACTCCATCTCGTCGCAGAAAAAATTGTAAGCAATAAATGTGTAATATTATAGAAAAAATATTCATACATAAACAAGTACAATAATGTACACAAATAAAATGTGTAAAAATGACTGAAGAATATCTAAACATAGAGCGGTTATTTAAATATAATAAATCCTATATTCTACTATCTACAAATAGCCTCTTATCACGCTATCATTATTGATAGTGCCTTTGTTCGTACTTTAATTAATATTCTTAATAAATGGTTTGTTTTTCTATGATAATAATCTTCTAGGCGTCATACTTGTGAGTCAACGCGGTGGTCGCAGATTCAAATCCGAATCGGGGAATTATTAATTTCATTTATTTGTTCTGGTGGTACAAAGCATAGCGTTGAGTTCCGCCATCTATTTGTATGTTATATGTAGAATTGGTTCGGAAAGCTGAAAACGGAGAGTTATAGTATCAAAAATGTCTGTTTCTAGTTTCCTTTATTATGGTGTCTGTTACCGAAAAAAGAAAAAGAAAAAACTTAATTTTCACATTAAACTTTCAGTTTAAAGATAATAAAATGATCCTAAAAAAACGTTCGTAGTGGTGTTTAACAGTATATAAGGACAACATTACTAGTCCATTCAACATTTATGTTGAATCTCCTATTATTATAGATTTATGGCAACATTAAAAGTTATTACAATAACAGCAAGAAAGCAGCTTATTCTTATATCCGAAACGGAAGAAACTTTTAAACGGAAGAAATTATAAACAAAACCTACCTACTAATAACTACTATAAAAAATATGAAACCTAATATATCGCGCTGAAATAATACATTCAACTCGAATTATCCAATACGTGCAAGCGCATCTAAATCTTCGTTGCTTTAAAGGCAGGCGGGTTTTTTTTTCGAGCTGGTGGTTAATGCCGAAGAGGGTATTCTGTCCCTGACGAAAAGCAAGCACTACGTGGCTGCCTGTGAGGAAAATTAAATAGAATGCATCGGCCGGGAATCGAACCCGGGCCGCCCGCATTCTACCACTGAACCACCGATGCGTGTAAGGCAGGCGGGCGCGGCGGACGCATGGCGAGTGGCGAGCCGTTTCGCAGCAAGGATTTTTTGATATTGTACTTATTAAAATGAAAAACAGTAAAAGACAGTTTTGATCTACATTAAATGACCAACGTAACTAATATACTTATTTAAATGTTGAGAGTAAGGGATAAGTGAAACTTGAGTAACATACAGCTGATGTGTCAACGGCGGGATGTGTCAACAATTAAATGCGTTTTTCTGTAAAACTATTCGCAATTTCGAAATAATGTAAAAACAAATTTTATCTTCGTTTGACGTAGACAATTAATAAAGTATTTTAAAGGTTAAGGATTAATACCATTATGGAAAAATATCCCTCACAATAAAAAATATATTGAACTTATTATTTTTAGACAGAAAAATTATCACATCACGTTATTCTTAAAAGATACGAATATGCTGTTGCGGACTTTTTTGCAGATCTTATTAAGAGGAACAATACTATAGTACATTATTTTCATGTAGTACTAACCATTAAAGCAGCGCATGCGCGAAAGTGTCTCAACGGGTAGGACTTTATACACATTTATCGTATTTATGTTAATTAACATAAGAATGTACAAATAATAAACTATATATAAACCTTCTATACAAAATACTCGACCTAATGGTGAAAACCGCATCAAAATCCGTTGGGTGGTTTAGAAGAAGAAGAGTTAGAAACAACAGACAGACACGAAAAGCGTCTTTGTTTTATAAGATATAGGATACTTCTGTTTTCGATTTTCCGCGGAATTCTAAGGCATTGCATATTAAGTTGTTAGTAACAACGTTGCCAGAACCAGTAAAAGAAAATATTAAATATTCCATTCCCCCGAGTGGCAAATAAACCTACAACCGTCATATTTACAAACGTTTGCTTTGCCTCTGGGCCATGACGGTTGTCTGTTTTTATTATATTTTTATATTATTTTTTAAACCATTTCACAATATTACTACTGGATAAACTCCATGCAAATAAAAAGTCGCATATAATATAAAATGCAAATGAAAGTCGTTAAAAGATTTATACATTTTTATATTATACAAACTCCAAGAAACTCCGCTAACATTCATACGGGTATAAAACATCAGAAAGTTTATGGGAAATGCAATTTAAAGTTCTCAGTTCGTTACATAAAATTAAGAGCTTTCATCTCTAGGTCTCTTCGCTAGAAACGTTGAGATGTTACTGTAAATAAGGTGGTAATAGGTTAGTTGTTTTGATGTCAACTCTATAATAAGAGATTATAATTATGCAAAATATATGTATCTATTTTTATTTTAAGGCCGTCCTGGCGCACTGTAAACGCGAGGGCTGTGGGTTCGATTCCTACTCGGAGAATGAAATATATTATTTTCATTTCCCTGCTCTGGTGACCAGGCAAAGCGCGGCGTCGGGTTCCACCACTGAACTAAAAGAATTCGGCAGAAAGTCGTGAACAGTGTCTTAAAAGGAAAGGAGATTCTTAACACTAGGCTGTTATGTGTGTGTGTGCCCCCACCCCCCTAACCCCCCTCTAATAACTCTATATTCTGGAAACATTAGAAAACAACACAAACAACACATTAAATTTCATATTTGGTCTCTCACAAAGAGTAGTACTGTATTCAATTTTAAGTATCATTGAGCTTGCAGGGGTTCCGAGTAAAGTTCATACGTTTCAACTTTGTTTTCGATACGTTTAGTGCTTTTTATTATTGTATGTTTAAATATGTGCGCTAGTTACTTTTTTTATTATTTTCGTCTAAATTAAATTGAGTATTATTAGGAATAAGTATTATTAGAAATATATTATTAGGAGTATTATTAGAAA
>DWNA01002051.1:0-12749 GCA_018249835.1 Heliconius besckei
TAGTAATAAAGATAAATTAAAAGTATACAAATCTTGTATTTATAATATATAATTTTAATAATAAATAAATTACAATTTCTGTAGAGAAAATCTGAAATAAAACACATTTCATGAAATCAATCAAATTGCATTTAATTTATGACGAAATAAGTAAAATATCCGCCTTCAGACGTTGCTATCACGTTGGCTTCGGTATTATCAAAAATTACATTACACGATAAGTATTGTATAGAGAAGAATCGATGTAGACTTGTTGTCATGTGACGTCACACTTTAAAATAAATTATACAGACAATTTTGAACTAATTATCACGTGTAAAATTTTAATATGTGACGTCACTGCGTATAGGATATAGAGGAAGGAGTAGGGGTTTGATACATTTGTGTATGTTTCAAAAGAACGTGGGTGGGGTCAAAAAATAATCAAATCGTGTAAAATAATTTATGGTGTATGGCCCCTTTTGTATAAAATAACGTAATTGTCACATGTCATAATATAAACTTGGATAATAACAGCTTTGTTGGGACATTTTCTCAGATATTTTGAGGTGATCAAAGAAAACAATATAGTTTTTTGACATTTATGTATTAAGAATAAAGAAATATTCAATATTAATTACGTTAACACTTCAATCACTCAAACATATTAATAATATTAAGATTTAGTTATAAGCGGACGATGTACGATTAAAAGTGGAAAAACTAATAAAGTAAATATGGCAAGTTAACTTTAGTTTTCTTTTATATAAATAAAATTTTATACAAGACTGAGGCCAGTCGTGGCGAAAGAGCACAAACGTGAGTTGGATTCGCACAAGAATTCTATTCCCCGCTCTTGTAACGTTGAGTTCCGCCACTCGACACGCAAAGCGGGGTACGGGTGTCTTAATGGGATCGGAGTTTCCTAACTAGGTCCCCAGGTCTCTCTGCCTACGCTGCTCTTTGTGAGATACAGTGTGAAGCTAAAAAAATATTTTAGTAAAATATGAAATAAAGAACACATGTATATTTTTGCATGATATATTTAATTACAAAACAGTTATGTATACAAATTATATTGCTGTACAATTCCAAAGCAAATATTTCAAAACTTATAATATTCGTAATGCATTGCTTTATGTGATTTATACATATTGTACTCATTTTTAACGACAAATAATGACAAATTATCGTAATTAGTGATTGAAATAGACTAATTAATGTATAAAATTCATTTACTACTCAAGTTTAGGTAATTATACCTAATAATAAAGCAATATTAATTTTAAAAAATTATAGCGTACACGATCATGTTAATAAACATTACACAATAAATATAGATAATGGAAAACATTACATTTTTACAACATGATAATTAATCCGTGATATGAAAATATTTTATTGAAAATTAAAATAACTTTATTCAGTCGCAAATACTTAAAATTATATCTACATAAATTCATACGAGTAGGTTCCTACGTACACAAACAATTGGCACATTTGTGTTGCTTTGTTGTGGATCACATTCAAAGACAATGTGACAGACACAGGCGTGTCTATTATAGGGGAAGACACGAATCGACAAATACTAGCAGATGTTCTTATTAGCATAATTTTGATTCCTCCTAATTACAAAAATATTATTCAGCTATGTCTATAATGAGAAGCTTTGCATTGTGGAGTAAGCCACGACCCAACCAACACAATAATTTACTATATTCCCTCTATCACAAACATTTTTTTATATCAACGCCTTATTGGGACGGCATTTACTTATCCACGTTGAAATCCAAGCTGTAGATCCAACGAACATGTGCATTATTTTCAATTAAAAATTAATAATATAAAATAATTTAAATAAAAAAAAACACAATGTTCGATGGAGCTCCAGCGTTTTAAATCGATTTCTAATTATTACACGTAATGATATGCAACACTTTTAAGAAATAATCTTTAGAATATTAAACCATTTAATGTATAGTGAGTATTGACAATCTTTGACCGATCAAGAGCATAAGTAAATACTTTAAGGCTAGGTTCAGTATCCTTAACGTTTTATTGAAAAACTAACAATAAAACAAGCATCAGCATCTAGTTTCATTTTCTAAAATATGACTAGGTTTTAATCACGTATAATTTTGTTTGAGATGGGTGTTAAGACATATAAAAGTTGAAATATTTAAAACAAAATATGCAGATGTAAGAAACAAAATATAATGTAAATTGTAGTAATTTTTAATGTTTTTTTAATAATGTAACAAATTTATTTAAGCCTAGTCCAGTAATAGTAATAAATTTTTATATGTTAAAAATCTTTCAAAATGTTCGTTGTTTATTTTGTACAATTCTTAACATTAGTTTGTAACACACCGCCAGATTATTATTAGATGCAGTTTTTTAATTTGACCTTTTTTATTATTTTTAACTTGTCCTATAGTATTGTAATTGCAATCACATTTACACTAATATTATTAATTAATTTAAATCTTTGTTTTATTTTGAATATTTATTGAAAGTAGTTAATATCAAATTTCAACCCCTAGAGCATAATATAAATATAGTGAAATAAAACTGAATAAATTCATTTACTTCTTGTCAGAATATAGAGGCAGATAACAAATAAAGTAAAAACCAAAACGAACGTAATACATGAGGACTAGATATTAAATATTATCATTAGTTAATTAGCATTTCAAGAATAAATTTAATGTAATTAATTAATTGCAATATTTAAATGTAACTCTGGCAGTGGACGGTTTAACTGGTTGTCCATTTTTATTCGTAGATTCTGGAAGGTTGCGTTCAAATGGCATGTACAGAAATTTAAGAAATAAATTTGTGACTTAATAGTATGGAATGTAAAGATATCTATAGTTTATACTAAGTGATAATACTGAAAATTGTCTTTCAAAATTACACTCAATAAAAAACGAATACTACTATTACAGTCATTGTATATTTTTGAAATGTCTCCAAAATTGGCCTTTTAAAATTGTATTTTCAGTAAATTTTAAAAGCTATTATAGTTAATTATTAAAAATATTATTTTTTAAGTTAAGCAGTCTATTTTAGTTTTACTGTAACCTTTAGAAGTTTTGATTTTTGTCCTTATCTCAATTTAGAATTACTACCGAAATATAGCTTACTAAGAATTGAATCATATAAAAGTAAATACAACAATAAGAACGTCCATTTGTTTATTCAAAGTAACCGGTAATATGTAATGAATACTTTTTCTAATCTTGGCGTTTCTTCTATATTTACTATCAATATAATATGTTGACAGCAAATTATACTTTTTACAGGAATTATTACGAAAATGTGGTCAAAATAATTTTCCAAATATCGATCTGGAAGTAGATGATTGCTTTATTTGTTTCTATATGATTCAATTATGAGTGTGTATGCAAATATATTGAACCACCATCGTCTAATATCATATGTTTAAAAAAACTACCATTTTGGTTCAACATATTCATACACCACTATGTCTACTTTGTCTGCTATAGTAACATTTCAATTAGTGTTTACTTTATAATCTATGTAGCTGCTGTTGTCACATGCTTGGGATTGTATTACAACAAGATGTTTCAGGAATGTTATGGTTTTATAATACTTTGTCACAGAAAAATGTTCCACATAAGTATATTACAAATAAATGAAATAAGTATAGATTACTATACCGGGATATTTTTCTGGTTAGAAACAATTGAAGTAGCACGTAATAGTGTTTCAAAAAATCAATTCCACAGTAATTTGTTAATATTTTGTTTTTTTATAAATTAATTAAAAGTAAAGTGTAGTTTGATAGAAGGTGCTTTTCCTTCCACCCAAATAAAAGTATAGCGTACATACGTAGCGTATTAAAGAGGAACTTTAAAAAAATATTTAAAACAACATAAGCTAACATGAAATCACGATGATAAAAATATGGTAAAACATTAAGGCTTGTAACAATAAGCTATTAAATTAATGACCTGTACAATAAAAGGGGTAATGAACCCGTAGAAGGAAAGAGGGAGGGCAGTGGTAACAGTGTTTGACACGGAGTAAAAGAGAGAGGCGGGGGCGGAGAGGAGCATACCGCCGGCTGAGTGTAAACCTGTTAAATCTGTTTTTGTCGTTAAAGTTAAAATATAAAATCTATATTTATTTTATTTCATATAGTAGAGAACATAAATAAATTTTCGAAGACTGTTAGCAGGTTTACACTCTAAGCCAGCGATATCATCAATTTACACAGGCGATGCGGCGTGCACCCGCCGGGCGCGGGGCAATGTAGCCGTGGAGAGGGAGGGCGAGGGTGTGGGAGAGGAGGGGGCGGGGTGTAACAGCAGCAGCAAGAGACGCAGTCAATCGGCCAGCACGCTCTGCGCCACTCCGGCCAGTTCCTCTTTGAGGAGGCGGAACGACGGCCGGTCCTCGGGTGCGTGTCGCCAGCACGCTTTCATTACCTGTAGATAAAAACTAGATGTAGATGATGATAAATGATGATGAGGATGTAGATAAATTTAGGTTTGGTTTAAAATCAAAAGAAATATTTTTTACCTTAACGTGTTTACAGATTATAGCAAGGTTATAGACAGGAAGGAGCTAGTATTATTTTCCATCAATTTAAGAGTCATTGTATGTCGAGTAACGTAACTCAACGTTTTTGTTTTAGCAGACTGAGGACTTTTTATAACTACAAATCCCTATATCCTCGTCACGCCTCTATATCATTAAACAACTTACATTATAAATTTCATTTAGACATCCTTTGGGTTTTTCCAGCACCTGCCCTCTCTGAACCATATCTACTACTTCAGAATTCTTCATACGACCGTACGGCACTTTGCCACATGTAAACACTTCCCACATTAGAACACCTGTAATTGAAAATAAAGACAATTAAGCTTTTTGTATTATGTAAAAAATGTAATAAAAAAATAACTACTTAGGAACAATTTAAAATTACTTCATACATTAAGATGGAGTTAACCTTTCCCCTAAAATTTGGAATATTTAAAAATAGAAGGTGCAATGGCAATTTCAATTTTATAATTCCTAAGTTTAATTGCAAAATGTGACATTACACTTGGTAACAAGGACAGAGGGAGGGGTCATGTAAACCAATACCAATAATGAAAATATATATATTTTGGTTATTTTTGGTCTCGAATTAAACTTATGAATATTTATATAAAATATACAAATATCTTTTTTACTGCGCTTTGTACTAACAACATACAATAACTTTCATTAATTTTATCTACTAAATAATGTATAAAATAGCCTTACCAAATGCCCAGACGTCAGATTTAGATGAGAATCGTGTATAGTTTAGTACTTCAGGGGGCGCCCATTTTATAGGAAATTTAGTACCGCCAGAACTTGTGTATTGGTCATCGAGAACATATCGCGCCAATCCAAAGTCTGCAACCTACCAACAAAAATAAAACAAATCACTTACATGCAAACAAAATACAACAATGTATATCCATGTTACATAGTATTATATATATTTAAGAAAACATTGACCTGACCTAAAGGTAGCTAGCAATAAGACCTTTTTTGGTGCTTTGCATATTTAAATTTACTGGCTGGTTAAAATTATGCTTCCTTTTTCTTTTTTTTTCATTAATTATATTTTTTCTGTTTTTACATCTGTGGTGTATAAATGTGGCGTGCAATAAAGTATATAAATAAAATAAGATTTTGTAATTAAATTTAAATATGTAAACATACTTTCACAACATTTTCATCGCCAACTAAACAATTTCTTGCAGCTAAATCTCGATGTATGTAGTTATGCCTTTCTAAGTACGCCATACCTTTGCAAACCTGTAAATGCATAATAAAATGATATCAAACATCAAACGTCAAACATCAACAAAATATACTTACAAGTTGTTTTTTTACGTAGAAGAAGCATATTAAAAAATACAACATAATAGTTTTTTTTTATTTTTTAAGTTTTATGTTGAGGAAACCTAGTATTATATGGCAATCCCCACTTCCAGCTTAATCAATCTCTCTCAATCAGTGTAATTTAGATACCTACATAGGCACGCCAGCTCACGCACACCGCGAAGCCAATCACAACACTAAAGTACAGTAGGACGCGATCGTAAGTGTCAATCGCTGTAGCAGTTTGTATATATCACAACGAACTCCGCACATTGAATATTAATCACACGACTGTACATCCGCTAGTGACTCGTGCCTGAGTTCATAGCCTTTATAAATTGAGTTCACAAACTTCATAAAGTATTTATCGGGCTAGCTCTAATATTTCTTGGCGTGTACCTGTATGCACATGTCGAGCAGCACGGCTGGCCCGAGCTGGTCGGGCGCGGTGCGGCGCAGGTAGTTGAAGAGGGAGCCGTGCCTCATGTACTCCGTCACGATGTAGATGGGCCGGTGCTTGCTGCACACGCCGTACAGCTGCACCAGGTTCTGATGTTGCAGTTTGCTGTTTGTTAAAAATGTAATATTGATTAGTAAAGGGGTTACAATATATTTATATCTATAATTCTTTATTAGTATCATGTTTTAAAATGATGTAAAGCAAAATTGTACCAAGTTTATTAAGATAAAATCTAATAAAAAAATATTAAATAACAGTAAACGGTCCTTTATAAGTTTATATGCATAACAGGCTGTTGTGATGCAGCGGCACTATGTCTGACGCAATCACGATGTTCAATTCCTACTGGACGGAATGTTTTTATTTATTTACTAAATGCGCAATGTCTCAAAAAATTGAGCGGGAAGGGGCGAATGAAGTGTCAACTAAGTTAGAGGATATCTATGAGGGATATAACACTCACGTCATAACTTTAGCTTCATCAATAAAGTCGTCCTCGGACATGGTTCCCTCCTTCATCATCTTGACGGCGGTGTCGATGCGGCCGCACCACCGTCCGCGGCGCACAACGCCGAACTGCCCCGCGCCCAGCTCCTCGAGTAGCACTAGCTCGCCGGGGTCTATCTCCCATTTGTCTGTTTATTAATTTTTCAATTTAAATTTATTTTAATAACTATCTGTACACATGTAATAAAAATTAAAATATATATTTTATCTGCTATTATGCTTGTGATAGTTGATTAAAATAGTCAACGCTTAACAATATCTGCAATGGTTTCGAATGTATGCAAAACTGGAGATGTCTATCCTATGCAGAATAAGGGGTGAAAATGAAATAAAAAATACAAACCGTGAGATAACCCAGCAGTGGGCGGTGCCGGTCGATCGCAAGGCGTGGTCTTCAACCTCGAGCATAGTCCACCGCTGTTGTGCTTGTGGTAGTTGATGAGCTCGGGTATACTGGCGCAGCAGTGCTTGTCGGAGAGATAGAACTCTCCGCGAGTATTCTGCTTTATGTGGTAATGCTTTGTTTGGGGATGGTTTCTGTGAAAAATGTAATTTTATATGTAAGTTATAATGTGTCCAGTGTAAATTATAAGAAAAATAACCTATATCACAATAGATGAGTTAAAAAATTTGATCCAATAAATGAAAATTGAATCAAGTGGACGCAAAAATGATAATTCCATACAAAATGTACTCACACTTTGGTATATAAAGAGAGTGTGTACATTCCTTTGGTGGAGGAGTTGCGTACCACAAAACAACCCTCTTTGTCCTCTTGCTTGAGTACTGACTCGGCGCGCTGCCGCGACATTTCACCCACGTACCATCTGGAAAGTGAGTCGGTCGGGAAAATTAATATAACACTGAACGATTATTTATAATTGTCGAATATATTCGTTACAGCAACCCAAACGTGGCTTTGCCCGCTAAGTTTATTGTTATAGCTAAATTATACCAAATGTTTACATAAATTATTATTTGCTATTTTTTATTCTAATATATATAATACTGTGTAAAGTTTCATCTAAATCTGTTCAATAGTTTGCTTCATAGTAGAACAAACTTTTAAATTTATAATATTAGTAGAATGTACTCGTATATGCATAATATGTGTGTTTCCTTGTAACAGGTAATTTGGAGTAATTATGTATACAGCTTGTCTTATGTTTGAAAAAAGATAAAGCGAAGTATTCTATGTTAATATATAATATAAAGTTAATATATGTTATTTTATAAACTCTTTCTTAATAATATATTAATTTTATTTTATAATCATAAAAAATCAAGTTTTTGTTACATTATCTTTGTCCTAACCTTATAAATAGTTGAAAGAAAATTTAAAATGTATTCCGTTATAGTATAGAACTTTAACGACTATATTTATTTATGTTAAACTTTTCATCACAATGAATAAATTTCTTTGTATAGTTACAGGTAAAGGTGATGTTTAAGGGAAATGTAATTTGGGAGAAGAATTAAAATCGTATCCCATTAGCACAGTAGGGATTAAATTCATAAATTCAGTCATCAAAGGAAGACGCAATGAATATTAATGTAGGCTTGACATCCTTTTTAAGAATACGTTTCATTAACGATACAAAAATAACAGTAGTGAGATAAATTTAAAACTTTTCCACATTTTACATGAAATTTTTAAATTGTTTTGTCACAGTAAATGTGCAAAAACAGGTAGTTCTTAAATTACTTAGAAATATATATTTTTACGTTTTGTGCTGTAACAATAACATACCAAGGTCGTCAAATTCCAATGAACTGTGGCATTCCAAAACCACAATAGACTTTTTGTGTACTAATTTAGTAAAATACTTTATATATATTTAATTTTGATAACTCGTAAAAACACAGTAATACTGTTTTGAATTATATTTTTAACGTTGTAGTGTTATCTTGTTATATTTACCGATAATAATATGCTTATTTATCAAAAACATTTTTCTTTGACAAGCAGCCATTTTTGTAACTAAATTGTATAAAGGCGGTATTTATTTGGACAAGGCCCAGGCACTGTTCCTGTGCTTGATAGTATAAGTATTCAGTACATATACATATTTAATAATACCTATGATATTTTTTAAAGAGTCTAGAATTTAAATACCCAAGATAACAGAAGTTTTCGTTGTAGCAAAAAGAGTTCAAGTTTATTTAAGAATTATTCTATTCATAGGCTGGTAGGAGCATTGATTGACCTTGATATTACATTACTAAAAATATCAACTAGCTTCATAAAAATATATTTTATAACAAGTCGAAAATGTGGTTTTATATTTTCACGTAAAAAAATATTTGTTTTTAATGTGTTCATAATCTTTTGTCACATTTACATTAAAATAAAGTAACAACTAATTAAATAATAATTTAAATTATAATTAACGTCAAATAATATGAAGACCTATCTTCTGAATGTTGTAAAGGAAATTGTTGTAAATAATTGTATTAAACATTTATTAGTAATAAAAGGAAATTAACATTAAATAAGTTTTTTGATAAAATATAGAACTACAAAGTTAACACTGTTAAAAGACTAGTCAAGAGCATCTACACTAGCAATTGGGGTATACCTACCTAACTCAGAAATTAAAAAATATTATTTTATAAAATAACAAATTTTACTCTATGATGCCAGCATTCGTGGCGCAGAGGCAACGCGACAGTTTGTGGTTTCGACTCCACTCGAGGAAATGTAATATTTAACGCTTTCATTTCTTCGCTCTGGTGGAGAAGCAAAGAGCGGCGTTGAGTTATCCACTCAACACGCACAACGTCTAAAATTCGAAGGAAAATGGGAGGCAGGAAGCCTAGTGTTAAGATACTCCGCTGACTTGAAAACTATTTTTGTTTTCTTCAGCTTTACGCTATATCCCCCATATAAACGGAAAGGTTTTCCGTTCGAATCTGAAACACTGTGTACACTCGTAGATACAGTATGTTCTCTCCACCCACTTTGTTATATGCGCTATACGACGTCACGACTATAAAAAAATTCTCAACTGACGTAATATTCACTTCATACACGTAATAACTATTATAATATTATATTCTAAAGCAATTATTTAAATAAATGTTTAAATAATGACATTTAAAAAGTACTTACTCATATTTTTGTAGTCCTATTGTCTCTTTTTCCTTAACATAATTACTTGGAATGTAACCAACAGATCTGAAAAAAAAAAATAGTTTTAGTAATTACTTTTTTGTAGTTTCAGACTGTATTCCACATATAGAAAAGTAGGCCGAGATAAACGTAATGTTCAAACTTCGTTCTATTACTCGGTCGTAACAGACATTGTCGAGACATGCATGGCACGTTGGGCAAATAGTAATAATTCCATTACCAGAGTGGGGATCGAACCCACAACCATCACGTTTCCAGTCAGTCGCTGATCCACGCCGCATTGGCTCAATTTACATTATAATACATTTTTAAAATTAATTTAATTTGACAAGCTATACTTATTAAGTCAAATAAAGATAAGTATAGTTTTAGAAATGAAATGAATCATTAAGGTACTTTTAATTTGAAATCCATATAAACAACAAATTTATAGATATTTAGTAAAAATATTTAAAAGCCCAATTGACATACCCAGTTTCATCTTTCACTTTCCACCAGTGTTCCTGTGAATCATCTATGACTTCATACTCGGCGCCCTTAAAACATATACTTCAAATTATTCATTTAATATACCATATACCATACATGACAATGTAGACATTCTGGTTATAGGAAACTTCCCGATTAACACTTGCGTTCTTCACTTTCCGTCAAATTCTTCAGGCTTTGCGTATGTTGAGTGGCAAAACTCAACGCTGTGCTTTGCCTCGTTGCCAGAGAAAGAGAATCGAACCCACAACCGTCACAATTACAGTCGCACGCCAGTGACCCTACGCCACGACGGCATACTTTAGATAAATACACAGAATAAATTTAACGGTAGCCTTAGCACGGATTATAGATTTAAATAATAACTGTAAAATTCATCATTCAAGGTTATTTGCATACAATACTAACAACGTAACTACAAAACAAACAAAATGTTTTTAACTTTTAACGTACAATATATCCTGAAAATATATAAAAATGTTGTTGACAAAATAAACAACCGTTATAAATATGTAACTTGAAATTAGTGTAGATAGATAGATTTTTTTTAATATAAATTAACAGATAAAATGCGCAAAAAATGTACACTATTGTCATAAGAAAAATATAGAAAGATAAGAAAAATATAGAAACTCATACCTTTTCCAAAGACAAATCGCCACTTTCGATAGCTTTAAAAGGATATAAAGCTACTACAACTTTGGTCCTTTGTTTCTCCTAAAATAAAAACAGATCATTAAACAAACACTATTATTTTTATCTGCTTTTATATTAGACGTAGAAAATGCTTTACTAAGTACTTTAAGTACTTAAAATATTCGGACTTCTTCAAAAAAATGTTTGCGACCATTATTTCGTACTAAAATGTGTAAATTGAATATCGATAGAGGCTCACTTAAGGTAAATACTTAAATAGTATACTTCAAGCGAGCATCTTTTGATATTTCAATTTTGACAATAGTCATATACATATTAAGTTCAAATATTTATTTTGTTTTAAATTTCAATAAAATACGAATTTTGAAAAAGATATTCGAGAGTTAAAAAAATTGTAGAATAACTTTTAATAAATAGATAGCTAAGTTCGCTCAAAGTATTTATATCAAAAAAGGTCATGAATAGAGCACAAGAAAAGCTTTTTGAATATAATATGGAAAATATTTAAAAAAATAAATTTGTTAAAATTGTCCATCCATTTCATTTGCCATTAAATTGAACGTGCATGTGGTCAAACACGCTACAAGTTATTTTTATACCAAATTTCATACAAGTCTCGGATTTCGTTTTAACGAGATCAAGTTACTATATTCAATTCACACTACATTTTTATAAAAAGAATGTAAAATAATTTTATATAAGCAGTAATTATGTATGTATCAACATACATACATAACATAACTCGTTACCTTAGGTTTAGCTGAAGGAGTCCCTGGTGCCACTCCTCCTCCCCCCGGCATCGTGACTGCTGCCGTGACAGCTGTTGAAAGAATATATTTTTTATAGTGAGAGATTTTGAGGCTCTCGCACAAGCGCGTGACTGTAAGCGAGACAAAAGGTCGGGGGTTCAATTCCCACTCGATAGAATGAAATATTTAATATTTTCATTTTCTCGCTCTGGTAGTGAAGCACCGCAAAGAGCGGTGAGTTCCACCACTCTACACGTAATACTTCGAAAATTCTGAAGAGAAAGTGAGGAACGGAAGTGTCTTAATGGGAATCGACTGTCTTAACACTAGATCCCAGGTGCCCTCTGAAGCTAAGAAAAGCTTAATTCATAAACTGCTTAGACTGTTAATATTGATAATAATATTAATATCTTATGTAAACACTGTAATTGGTAAAAACATTTTACGCCGGTGTACGTGTATATTTCTTTAAGCTAAATACGCAATTTTTCGTTGGCTGAAACAGAATGTATTTTACAACACAATGTAAAATATAATAAAAACAGAGGGCGTTGTTTCATTTAAAGAAAATTTTAATGAGGTCAGCGGAACGGCCCGCTTTATGAGTTTTCTTTTATTTTACTTATGTTTGTGTGTCAATGAGTCAAGAGTCACTGCTCCTAAACTTGTGTCATGTTTTTGTCTGGCTTTCAATAAAAAAAATATAATAAAAAATATGCAGGATGGATGGACATAACAAAATTACTGCATTATGAAAAGCTACTTTTACATGTCGTAAACTTATTCTTTACTGTTCATCAAATATCGCAAATATCCAAAAAAAAAGAAAAACGGAACTACCGTTTTTATCTTAATTATAACAAATTCGACTACTTGTGGAAAATAC